>JAUELO010335509.1:0-14841 GCA_032357855.1 Amphibolips quercusostensackenii | reverse complement strand
GATAGGCTAAAGCAGTACACTTTATTACTGCCAATAAAAAACGAAACTTCTAAAAGCATTCTGAATAATTTATTGGAACATTACATCTACGTGTTTGGGGCACCGCAGGTCATTTTCACTGATCAAGGACAAAACTTGTTGTCAGAATTAGTTCAGCAGTTTGAAAAATTGTTCAAAATTAAACACATTCAAACTACTGCATTCCATCTTCAAGTAAATGGAAATATAGAAAGAATGCAATCAATATTTAACAATATTATTGGGACTTTAATGGCAGAAAACAATAACGAGTGGAATGAAAGTATCAAGTTCATCAATTTTGCGATGAACACTACCAGAAACGAGACGGCGGGACTCTCACCCTTCAAAATGACTTTTTTAAGGGATCCAAACCGTCCCTCAACACTAGCCTGATCACCTGCACTCACCTACAGCCACCTGATAAGAAAATGGAAAGTCAAACATAAGAAATGCATGCGAAAGGCTGAAGAGAGGATCCAGCTACAGCAAGAAAAGTCTAAAAGAAGATTATATAAAAATATAACGCGAACCCATCCGATCTATCAAATTGGAGACCTGGTTAAGTGAGAAAATAACAACATGTTAGACAAATTAGAACCTAGATCCAAAGGGCCAGGCACAATAATACAACTTCTTGATAACAACAACTTGATCATAAAATGTAATAGTAAAATTACGAAAATCCACATAGATCAAGTTATGCCGTTTTACGTTTCACATAAGTAAAAATTATAATTGTTAACGCTAGTACTCTGTTCAGTGGAAAAAATTTCCAGCTGTATAACGACTACGACAAATTCAGTTTGCCTAGGCGTTTAGAGTAAACAAACGTATGCGATAAATTTTACGTATGATGTAAGTTACGAACATCAAGATCTTGACAAGCTTAGAGACTAGTCTTAAATGTTTCCAATATTTAGGTTACATCGCGATAGGTTGCATAGTATTGTTTGCGTCATGCAAAAGCGGTATATTAAATGCACTCTCTAATTGTAATCATAAGAAAATCTTGTTTTGTATAAAGAATGAAGATGACGTACACCTGCGTGTAGTAACTTAGGCTACAAGTGCTCGCCTACTACTGGACACAGGTATTACAATCAAACCTAAAAGAGTAAAATTATAGATTTCAGAGGACCAACACTTTTCTAGAAAAAAGGGTGTCACGGGCGACCTAATTTCAATTTTCATCCCCACTACTTAGGGTATTCGTGCTTCTAACATACGTGGGCCATAGTGTAGCGCCAAAGGCCCGACGCATATTTAGTTCTGTTCTAGCCTTCGAACAATAAAGACGTACTGAATTGCTATCCGTAATTCAGTCCTTCGTACAAAAAATACAAGTTTATTATTTACCACGTAACAGCGCAGTGGCGCAAAAAAGTTTCTATGAACGAATGAATATTTATTTTACACTATTTATTTGATTTAAACGATTTTAGAAAAATAAAAGCTTTTTGGATTTTAAAAACATTTGTGTTTGCATTTTTGATGAAAATTTAAGTGACTTTTTCATTAAACAACATAATTGGGATTTTTTTCAGAATTCCCATTCCTTAAAGAGTTTCAGATTTATTACGCAAGATCTAACATCTGTACTATAACTATCCAAAAATAATTTCCAGTGGCTAAGAATGATGTTAGAAAATTTTTTATTATGTTGTGAACAAGTTGATGAACAAATTGTATTTTTTGGGATTGGCAATGTGTTTATTTAAATTCAGCATTTTGCTGTAAAATCTGAATAAAATTAATATTTCATTACGATAAATTGAAAATAGATTCTTAAGGCCATTGCTTGAATATCGTTTATAAACAAATTAGCAGTTTGGTTATTTTTTAACAAAGAGGCTTACTTCGCAAATACATCTTTTGTTGATTCCATAACAAAATTAGGCACTTTCTTTAAACAACAGTTAAATTATAAACTTATTGATAAAAAATTGTTCAAATAATTAATGATTATTCTAAATTTTCAAGTTATCAAAGCGAAGACTTATCAAAAAGTCATTCTTAGTTTATTTTGTGAGAAAGTCATATTCGTTTGAAAATACCCAAACTCCTTCTCAGTATCTTTACAACTTTTTTCATTTTGTAGAAAAAAATTTTCCTTCTCAGTCTAGACTTCGTGAAAGTAAGACTAGATTAAAATGTATCCTGTAAAATTTGACTTACGATATACTACTTTGCCATAATTTATTATTCACTTAATCTCAATCATATTATTCTGATAGATTACGTCATATACTGTTCCTTTCTTCTACAATACAGCTTCTACGATTCTAGACTACCAGCAGTATATTTCATCTTATTTTATCTCATTTTATTTGTACTTTACAACTCTGTATTAATTCTACCATACATTTAACTTTTATTGGTCAGTACTTGTAATTATATATTTTATTATGTATATTCTGCTCCTTAGAGGGCTAATTAGCTCTATGGACTTTCTGCAATAAATACAAATAATGAATAACTATTGTTAACTTTCAAATAATCATAGCAAAAAGTAATCGGCAAGACATACTTAGTTGATTCCGTGAAAAAATTAACCCAATCTTTGAAAAATATCGAATGTGAATTTGATTATCAGAATTGTTTGTATAATTGCCGAATAGCGTCCACTATCAAATTAATGTGCGGAAAAATTAATTTTTTTTCATTTAATGCTAAAAAATAATAATCTGTATTTCAATTAACAAAGCAACGCCTGAGACGCTATCGTTCAGGACACAAGGAAAATGAGGCTTTTGGCATAAGGTTACAACAACTTTAAGATCATTTCATAAAGTCGGCTTCAATATTAATTTTATTATCAATTTGATATTTTTAAAATAAATTCTCCAAATATGAGACTTTATTAATTCTTATACTTTATTCTTGGATTTAGGCTTTTACAAAATCAATGAAAAATGTTGTAAGAATTTTTCGACACAATATCTAATTTTAAGACAATTTAATCATTTAACTGATTCTAAGAAGTCTAGACAATGGTCGCAATTGCATAACATATTCGTAACTTATAAAACTATTGAAATTGTAACTATTTTTGCAATATCTTCTTTCAAAATCTACCAAATTTATATTGTATAGGTGTATTCTTTGCAGAATTCTGTTAATAAATCTTTTTCATTCTTTCTGATTTTAATAAGCTATACGAGCAAATAAATGGTCTCTAAAATTGCAACTGTGTTGTATTAATATGTGAAACAAAATAAAAAATTCTTACTTGTGAATATTTCTTTTCTTTACACATGAATTATGACCCTTGTATATTTTCTTACATTATTAAAAAAGAGCGTGTTTTCAGACCATAAATTACGTAATGCGAGATCTCAAAATTATTTTTATTGGCACCGTACTTTGAAAATTTACTCGACACGTGTATGTATATAAGGCAAAAAATCGACGAATATTAGCATTCTCCAAGTATTTAGCTTCTTGCAAAAAATTATTATTTTCCAAGCTTTTTTCGAAAAAAAAGCTTGGCTGAAGAAAAATTTGAAATGACGGGAAAAGTGACATTGTCTTTCTTATTATTAGGTAAGTAATCATGTACACAAAAAGCTATAAATTATTTCTCAAAAATCAAATTAATAAATAGCATGCTTTGTATTACTTCAATTCATTAAAAACCTTATTTAAGGTTTGACTATGACACAAATGTTACACTATACATGGATTAATCAAAGAAATAGATAAAAGCTTAATCTAACTTAGTTTTTAACATTCTCTGAAGTTTTATAATAAAACCTAATTACGAGTATATGAAATATAATTAGGATTAAACATGTGACTAAATAAATATGTACATATTTATTTTTAAAGCTATCGCAACTTTATTTCTGGACACCCTTGCTAACACTATCAGCACTGATCAACCGGGAAAAAAGGTAAGCTTTATTATACTCAGAACAATTATCTGAAATTACTGTTTTATAAATAATACGCGACTTTTTTCAATGGGAATAGTGAATTTAATATAAGGAAACATAAGTAAAAAAATGTTTCCTATAGAAAAATACTAGGACACTGAAGTTGCTACTCTTATTTATTAGTGGGTATCTATAAAATTTAGCAATAAATCGTACCTCTACTAATTAAAAAATTATTATTAGCAGAATTTGTTAAGCTACGGAAAGTGCCTATTTATATGTCGTGTAAGTAAATAAAAATTCACACTGTCTTTCTTATACTGGAAAACGATTGATTTTCCCCAAAACTTTAAACTAAGCAAAAAATATTTTTTTAGAAATCTCGCAAGGACCCAGTTTGTGCAATGCTTGATAGTGGTAAATACGTCAACTTCGGAAGAAAGACGCACGAATGCCTCAGAAAAAACTGCGGGCGAGGTCAGTTGTGTAGAGAACCATTTTTTTATTATCTGAGAATTACTTTTATAAATATGCTAAAATACTGCTCCAACAAATAACAAAATAATACCCTTTTAATAGATTTAAATATATAATTTATCAATCTTAAATACATTTAAAAAATGATGTTGCTTAACTTTAAAAGTTTCAATGTCAAGCTGTTCAATTTAGAACATTCATTTACTTTTCAAATATAACATATGCCATACGTTTTGATGTAACATCATCTCAAGAAGTTATTTTTCACCTATATAATAATATATTTTTATTGGTAACTTTTTTAGGTGGAATAATCAAACACGACGGAATATGTATGGCAAGTGATCTGCAACCAGGACATTCATCGCAAAAGCCTGTATTCATCGGCCCGAATGTTGGAAAGACCCCGAAGGTCGCTCAAGCAATATAATAATTTTGGTCCCTCATTTCATATATTCTGTGTGGTCTAGAATCATTATGAAACACATTTTCATTCTTTTGAAATTGAATGAAACGTGTGCTTGAAATTAAATTATATGACGTCAGTCAACGAAAATTGTACACTTTTTAACGAAAAACACATGTATAAGAGTGTAATCCTTACAGTAAAACATTTGTGTTGAATAAATCACAATTTTAAATCTTGGAAATCATTATCAGGTATTATTATTTTCATCATACATATTAAATACTGAGAAGCTTTCAATGACAAGTGTTTAAAATAGGGGAATTCTAGATTGCAAATCGTTATAATTTGAGATTTTCCAATTGTAAATCTTTAAAATTTTCCTAAAACAACCCCTATTATTTAAAAATGAATATTTTGAAAGGCCAAATCTAACCATATACGAAGATATTCCGTTCTTCTTTTATGCGCTTAGGAACACGTAAAAATCATTTTGCCTTTATCGACTCAAAACAACAAAATGCATAGAAAACGTAGAAAAAAGTTTAGATTTAATATCTACGTTTTGGGAAAGTTAATCTTTCTAATGGCCATAAGAATTCAGAACAATATTCCCAATTTCATATGAAATTCTCAACATACGGATATATATGAATTACCACTCTTTTTGCAATGTCTTCTTATGAAATTGGCCGAATTTATAGCGCCTTCGTTATTATGAATAATATAATCGCCTTTATTGCGAATGCTTGCATGAAGTTTACACAGATTTATATTTTTTGATTCTGCAATATTTCCTATTTAGACTTTTCCATTATCATATGTCACTAGAGAACTATACCTATCAAACCACAATATTTCTTCAAATAATCAAAATCATATTCATTATTTTCCTAATATGAAAATCGTATTCTATAACCTTATAAAATACCGACAGTCTCATATATTTTTCCTTCGCCTTGTTATTTTTAATGTGAAGCACACATCTCGCTGAAATTTTGGAGAATGACAAGAAATCCATTAATTTAACTGCTAACGTATAGGCAATATTTAACTTTGTATTTTGTTTAAATAATGCATTTTATTGTAATTATTACCTGAAAAGCTAATAGACCACCGGGCTTTAGTACCCTTATTCTATATACGAAGTCTCTCCGGAAAGTATCCGAAAATGTGGTGTACCACGAGTACCCTTTGACAGCCACAAACTTTTTCCAGTAATCCTCCCACGTTTGGAAGCACTCAGTAAAGTCACCTTTCATAATTTCTAACAGCTGCTTTATTGCATTTTGCTTCATTTTCTCTGCGTCTCGAAATCCTTTCTCTTTTAAAGGATTCGTTAATTTAAGAAACAGACAGAGATCCCAGGGACGTGGGCCAGGACTGCATGAGGGCCGCCGAAGTTGATAAAGGCCATGTTTCATCAGAAATTACTAAATAAGTTGCAATGAATAGAAAGGTGCATTGTCTTGGTAAAGAACCCAGTAACAGTTAGCGTTTGGGTGGTTCATAATCACTTTTTTATAAAAGCCAATAATCCTCTGCTTCGTTTCAAAGTCCAAAAACAGGAAAAGCATATTTTTCGGAATTTTAATTTAAACAAATGTCACCACGCACTCGAAATTTTCTATGCAAAATAGGAAAAATCACTTTTTTGGGTCTTTAGCATAACTTTGGTTGGTTTAGATAAATGTTAGGGGAAAGTTATGGAACATGTCAGGCACTTCTCAAATCATTGATCCACAGAAATAATTTCAATTTTTAAACCAATTTTAAATTGCATAAACATGTTCTATTTGCTAGAATAATGTTGTTTTTTTTTTAATTTAGCCTTTTCTAACAGAATCAAAATCAATGCTGCATTTTTATATATTTTATCTATTTTCGCTAACCCCGTTTTATTATTTAACAAAGCCCATTAAAAAAAAAAAATTATATAAAGAATGTTTCATCTTAAAATTTGGCTTTTTTGTTACAGAATCGTTATGAAGGTTGTCTTTTAATAAATTGTATACGTTTCTTGAATTGTCGCTATATCATTTGAAACACGCCCTTTGGTTTAAAAAAAAATAAGTTTATCTAAACAGTACTTTTTAGTAAATTCAAGAATAAATTTAAATTCTTTCGTTTAAAACGTTTAAAATATTTGAAAGTTTGAGCCACAATGACTTCCAGTAATAAAAATGTGTTGGATGAATCTGAAGGAATGTTAAGAAAAGAGAATTCACAGTCACCAAATTACAGTTGTTAATGCACAAATGTTTAGGAAGTACAAAGGTCGAGCACGAAGCGCGAGATCGAACAGACGCGCGCCATGTTTTTGACCTATAATTATATAAAATACGATAAGCTCATTAACACAAAATGTCAGTTATTTATATTTTGTTTGAAAAATGCAGCATCATATTTCCGATACGTATTTCAGAAATTGTCGCTATTTCGAATAATAAATAGTTTCTGACATTCAGATACGTGTAACTTCCCTAAATAAAATTCATCGGCAGATCAATAAGGTATGTGTTACCTTATTCCCTTGAGAAGACATCATATTTGAGTAAAAAATCATTTTGCGACTTAAGTATATTTTACTTTAAAAAGTGCAGCATCATATTCCTGATACGTATGTCAGAAATATTTGATATCTGGAATTTGTTTTTAAATCTATCACTTATGTCATATTTAAATTTAATTTTTCACACTTGATACGCAGACTCTTAATAGCCAATCTGAAATCCCGAAGGATAATTAAATGAAGCCTTGGTAGAGATAACGTTCAATCAACAAAAATCTATTCTGCAGGAATACCAGTTTAAATTGTGGGCATATATTAATATACTCTGTTACATGGAGAAGAGTATAATATAGAAAAGAAAAACTTTAGACAGAAAGCCCTGGTCATGATATTACCACAGCCTTAAATAAACGTTTTTCTTATGATCCAACGTGATATCTAACGAGGCATGAGTTCAAATATGTAACAACAATATGGATGTTGCTACACCAATCGGTCGTATCGAATAGGCTGTAAACGGTTTAAGCATGCTAAGCTTGTCTTTTCCCATAGATTATTATTCTTGACTAAGTAGAATATGTCTTAATGTTTTCAAAAAATTTTCAGTTATTTGAGCGAAGCCTTTTTCTTGATAGAATCATAATCCAGGGTTGCCTTTTAATAAATTCCGTACGGTTTACGTTTGTTTAAACAAGTGAAAATTGTGTGGATATTTTTTTATAAATTCAGAATTTTTCTCTCTTTTACTGTTAAAAAAACGACAACTATTGGTGGTTTTATAATTCTTAGTCTGCGTTACTTTTTTTTAGAAAATAGAGAAATTTGTATTATTTGATACAGTCGGGATAACAATATAAAGGACAAAATTCCTAGAAAGCAACGAAAAACTTTAAGCAGCACAAATTGATAGGCAATGTGAAGTGAGATTTCACACAAAAACTTCTGCGGGATTACATTTTTACAAATCAATTATATTTTGAGAATAACTCATAAAATGAAATCATGGAAATGCCAGTATTTTTGGAGAAAAATGATTTTAACAAAAAAAATATTTCAAATAATAAGTTTAATATATTAATATATGCAATATACAAAAAAGTAACGTGGACTGAGATTAAGAAGAAAAAGTCAAAGTTCTCTAGGAAATTACAATAAAATACTGTATGTAAATTACCACTAATTTTTTTAATAATTCATAAGTGTGGAAAATAAAATTGTTTATTCTGGAAAAACACTAGTTGTAGTATTTTTAGCAATTAAGATGGAAAAATTCTAAATTTATCGAAACAATAATTATTCAATAACTTATTTTGTTAGTCATTGTCAATAGCTCGCTTTTCTCTAATTGTATTAGTAGAATTTTACTAGCGTTTAGTAAAATTATGGTAATTTCTATGCAGAGAGTTTGTTACTTAAATACAACATTTCTGAGAGATTTGAAAAAAATGTTTCATGTTGTAACCATGCAAACTTTATACACTTTCCTTAAAAAAGGAAGCATGCAAATCGGACAAAAATTATGGGCTGAAAATCTATTTATCGAGATACACTTGTTTTTCTCTAATGTGCAAATATAGAAAAGAAAAAAGCTTTGTAAGAAAAGAACAATTCGAATAAAAAACTTGCCGCACTTTTAAACATGCAATTATTTCTTTTATTAATTATTTGTTGTTTGAAAAACTACATTTTTTTGCTTAAAAATGCAAAAATTACACATAAAAATAAATAAGTATAATTACTTCTTTCAGTGCAAAAGCTTTTCCTAGAAGCATTTGTTGAATAAGATGCTTTTGAAGCAATGGCTTTCCAAAAAATTGATTATTTTTTTAATGATTTATGTACATAAAGATAAAAAAGGGAAATTACTTCCAATCATTTATTATAAGTCTTGTAAACTGCTCCGAATTTAAATCAGCGATATAGCACTGTTCATCACTAAAAATTTTTACATCTTCAATTCATTAACGTCTTTCTAGCTGTTTGAATAAGCGATATTACGTCGTGAATCAGTGAACATTTTTTATAATTTTATTCAATCACCTATTTGTCACTAATTAAAATTTAGAGAACGAGAAGGTCATCCGCATCATCTTCCTCAATAAAAAAACTCAGAAAAGTATGTCTTTGATTCACGATGTGCTAACTTTTCTGAGACGTAAAATGGAGTAAATGAAGAACCAATGCAACTAAAAAAATTTTTTAACTGTGGTCCTAGAATAACCAGTGCCTTAAAGTTTCCTATATCTATGGATATCAAACTTTTGTTATCAATTATAAACACAGGGTCTTTCTTTAATTCTCAAAAAAAAAACGAAACGTTCAAACAAAAAATCAAGAACACTTTTGGATTTGCTTCAAACATTTTTTATAGACAAATATATTAATTGCACACGAACTTTTAGTATTTCATTCGAATCCACATGTGAATCCCTCTAAGCGTATTTCTCATTTTTTTTAAATAATTGTTTTAACCAGTAAAATGTTATTTATATTTTTGAAATTTGACTGAGTTGACATTTTTGGATCATGGTTTACTTTTCGGGAACCATGGGGGTGTGTTAGAGGTAGAAAATCCATATGATTGATACATGGAATTTTTTCTAGAAAAGTTCTTTATAAGTTTCATAACTTTCTCATCGCGTTTCCCCTAACTTACAAAAGTTATTCTAAAAACCCCAGAAGGCGATTCTTTCCTATATATTGTACATGGGAAATTTTGAGTTTTCGGCAGTATCTGTTAAAGTTAAACGTCATAGAAAAATGCAATTTCTTGTTTTGGAAGCAAACTGAGGAAAACAGAAATTTTTAAGATATTTTACTGCATGTAAAATATTCCACATAATTTAGGAGACTTATCTGCTGTCAGGCAGCTTTAGATAATTTTAATCATATTGCAGAATCCAAGCAAACGTCACTTGCTCAAGAAGGTTACAACATGCTTGTAATATATAATTATGAAGAATACGATAACCTTATGAATTGAAATTTATAGACCAAATTCATTTTAAATCGAGCAGGAAATTCATGTTTAAATTACAGAATCATTTGCCACTCAAATATGTTGTTTTAAAATGAAATAAGACATCACGTATCTGAACGATCTGTAAAAAAATGTTGTTCGGTAGAATTATGATTATTCGATTTCTAAAAACTGAAATTGCAAATTATCAAAAAATGGTTTAAATTTACGTTAAGTGTGACCTTTTTATAATTAACCATATGTATTAATCCGTTAATTTGATTTACCATATATATTGATGTGTTAATTTGTGACTCTAATAGAATTTCTAGTCCTCTTTCAAAATTTGTTGAAAAATTTCAAGACAGTTTAAAATTGACAAAATAGCGCCCGCTTTTGTGAAAATATATAAAGTCAATTTACTGAAAGCCCCTAGTTTTCGTTTTTTAATGTTGTTCTAGATTTGTCCTTACGTAAACAGTAACTTCCATGATAGTCTATACTCTGTCTACAACTTGGAAAGTGAGCATTTTTTCTGTAAAATAAAAAGAAACGTATTATGCTGAAACGATAACAGGTGTGTAAGAATTAGATCAAAGAAATTGTTTGCCTTGAATAGTTCTAGAAAAATGACTCGTGACGCTTCTTTGTATCTAGTGCTATGTTCGAGATTTTTGCTGAAATATTTATAAAATTCTTTGTAATTTATTTTTTCTTAGCAATACAATTTTAGGTTTCATAAAAATAAAAATAAAACATAATCTAACACTTTCAAGAACTTTTACATAAACTTTTTCTACTGCACTCGGTATTTTTAAAACAATACTCTCTATTTTTTTTACTTTATTATTTTCCCACTAATACGTTGCTAAAGCTGTTTAATAGATAACGCAAGATAGAATAAGTTTTGAGGAGATATTTTTTTTGAACTTCTTCATCAAAACCATTTTATGTCTTTTAATTTTTCGTATCTTTTTTTTGTTTCGACAAGGAACGTGAATTTTTTTTCTCATACAGAAAAAATTTTTTCTTCTCTTGAAGAGGGCAGGTACAGAGCAGACTATCGTAAGATATAATTTTTGTGCAATTTTCCAACGAAAATTAAAAGAAGACTAGACATTCTATCAGAATCAAAATAAAAACGTAAAATACCTAGATGGAATAAAAATATATCATACTTTCAACTAAAATGTTGACCTTTTTTCAAAAATTCGCGTTTTTAGTTTTTCCAATTCAGTTAATTATAACTTTTTCACATAAAATTTGTCCGCATATCGGTAAGATGCGTGTCGCCTTATTTCCTTTAAAAACATTATATATAAGTTTATTGCTAATTGTTATTTATATTTTATTTTAGAAAAGTGTAGCATTATATTTTCACTACACATTTTAGGATATTCAATACCAGGAATATGTTTAAAATTATATTATTTGTGTCATCTCTAAATCTCAATTTTTTACACCTGATGTGCAAATTTCGAAAAGCTTATCAAGATCTAAAAAAGTTCTTCAAACAAAGCCGCGGCAGAGATAACGCTGAATCCAGAAATATCTGTTCTGATGTAATCTTAGTACAATTTGTAAGCATACGTTAATATACTTTGACACATGACCAAGAATATGACATAAAAACAAAAAGCCTTCGGCAAAAATCCCATCCATATAATAAACATAGTCTTAAAATATGCACACGTATGTTTTTAGGGTCATTTAAATTTATATTGTAAGAATGTTACTTTCTATTTCCGGTAAATAATGCCCCCCAATTGGATGATTCTCCGGAAAAAAAAATACCGTGTTTTTACATTATTATTCTGATAAGAAGGTATTAGTTTTATGTCAAATTTCACTTTGTCGATTTTCATCAAATTTCCAACGTTTTAAAACTCTTTGAGTCAGAAAAAAAAAGTTTCTCACGGAGGTATCTGTCTGTCTGTAGTATGTGTGTAGTTTGTAGTATCCTGTAGGCACGATGACCTTTGAAAGTTTGTTGAGATTCAATTCTGATTTGGCACACTTTTTTAAGGCGAAAAAGAAAAAACATGTTCATTAGCCAGCTCTTCTGGATAAGAATTCAAAAAGTAAGAGCATTTAAAAAAATTTCAAACTTCTTTTCAACATTTAGTAATTCTATGTATGACTATTCGCAGTACACGGAAAACCGAACAATTTGTCCTTATGACTTTCTTGAAAAAAATAAAAAATTATCAGAGTTAATGCATTTTCAAAATTTAAAAAAAAATAAAATAAAATGTAAATTTTAAGCCAAACAATGCACGATATGAAAAAAGTCAACAAAAAAAAGACGCTGTTTTTTAAAAGCCCAACAAGACCATCATAACAAAATTAGATTTGAAAAATTCAATTCAAATTTCTGATCGCACAAAAAAAAAGAAAAAGAAAATTCCACTTTCCGGTCAAACTGTGCAAAATACAAAAAAAATGTTAGGACACAAAAATAATGCAACTAAAAAGATATACAAATTTGATTTTAATCACTATCTGTTAGGACGCGTCTTTTTTGTTTTATTTGTACAAAACAACATTAAAAATAAAGAAATTAAATTTTCAGACAAAGGATACAAGCTAAGAAAAAAATAAATTTACCAAAGTTATTTATCCAACAAAGAGCTACGAATTTGTTATCATACATTTTTTGACAGGATGCATGGTTTTTGTTTTAGTCGGGAAAAATTACACTTTACATAAACAACTAAGTTTTATATGGCTTATTGTTCTTTTTTTTAAGAAGAAAAAAATGCCATTAAAAAATAGAAAATTCTGCTCTTCAGTCATAAAGCAGAAAAATTTAACTTTAAGCCAATCAAAGTGAGATACCAAAGAAAGCTTATGAGAACAAATATTTACTTTCAAATAAATCTATCAACTCACTTTTTTATGACACAAAAATCTTATATTAAATAAAATCCAATACACGTACAATAAAATAATTGAATGAAGAACTATTCTTGTTTCATACAAAGTCAATAAAGACATAAAAATGAAATCAACATATTATTCTTGTAATAAAAAATGAGAGAACTTTTAATAAAAAAGCCATGATATATAATATAAAATACATAGTTTTCTATAATCATAACAAACCCTGTTTGGCCAAAAATAGAATTTCCGATTTTTTAGTAGCATTTTCAATAAGTTAAACCAAAACTGTTGCTTAAGGAATTAAAAGTTTTTCTTTTGATTTTCTGAAATGTGTAAAAAATCGAAAATCATTCTGATAATATTTTGATTTTATGAAAGGTTATCATAATCAGGCAGAAATTTTTCCGTGCTCAAAAATATAATATAAATTATTGACATTATATGAATGATCAGAGAGTAATACAAAGACATATGAAAAATTGAGCGCGAAACGCGTGTATGGTGATGAGAATGTTTTTCTTAAAGCCGATAGAGCCTTGCGTACATAAACTTCTTTTTTAATCGAAAATAGAAACAAATTTAAAAATTACTGCAATCGTAGAAATTTGACAATTTTATAATATTTTCAAGTAAACTTTTTCTCTCTATCTAAGCCAAGTACAAAGTGCGAAAACCAAAAAGAGACATGCGCGAAGCGCGAGGCAAAAAGTATTTAAGCGTGTAGTGCGAGGTACATACATTATTAAGCGCAAAGTGTAAGGTAAATATATTATTAAGCGCGAAGCGCGAGATACAACAAGCGCGCGACCTAGGCGCGCTCATACTTGTGAGCGAAGCATTTGTTCAAATAATTTTTTTTTGCAACTCGTAAAAAGTTATTATTTTCTTAAATTAATTACGCAGTTAATAAATAACTAGAGTAATATTTATTATAAAAGACAGCTTGCAATTATTGAAACAAATATTAATCATTCACCTGCGCCTTTTCATAGGAAAGGTAGAGAAAATTCCATTTTTTTCAAACATCTTACATTATGTCACATACTAGTCAGTGTTTTCTAACCTTAAAACCAAAACCCTAATTTTTTAACAATAATTATTCTTTGAATTAGTTTTTATAGTTATGTTGAAGACAGTTATTTTTTCAGCAAAATTTTTTGACATAAGAAAATACTGAATTAAAAGCAGCCTAGTATAAGATATTCGAAAAAGCTAGAATTTTACCCATCTTTTCTATGCAAGGAGCAGGTGATGTTAATTGTTTAAGTAATTGCAAACTGTCTTCTACAAAACATATCACCCTTATCATTCATAAACCGCGTCATTAATTCCAGAAAATAATAACTTTCCACGATTTACAGGACCAAAAATTGTTTAAACAAAATACAATAACCGTCAAAAACAAAGGTTCTATTTCACTTAACGCGAAAGAAACAAATTATGAAATTTCTGTGTGCGATTAGTGTTTAACTTTTGTTTCTGTATACAGACAATTTAATTTAATATCATAAAAATTAAAAAACAATAATTTTTAATCTCTCGTGACCTGAAAATAAGAAAAATCCCAGAAGTTCTTCAAAGATAAGTTAATCAAAATCCTTATTTGAAATATCCCATGCAGAAATCGCCATGTATATTACCGAACACCGACTAGGCTCTAATCCAATGTATACTATCTGGTCCCGATAGGGAGAATTCTATGGCCCTG
>JAUELO010335312.1:0-14842 GCA_032357855.1 Amphibolips quercusostensackenii | reverse complement strand
TCAAATCAGGAGCAAGTATCTTGTTTTATTGCAGCCCTATGTATTACGTACTTCAAATTCTTCTGTAATAAAATTATAAAATAGCAAACAGAATTTTCCATTTTCGATTTAAATAAAATATAGATTTGCCTTGTTTGAAAAATTTATATGTTTTTTCAAATAAAAAATTATCTTACATATTTTTTATTTTCACTTTTGAACAATGCTTGCACGAAGTGTAAATCATTCATCTTGCAATATGATGACAACTTCGCCATCACTTTCGAGTTTCTCGAGATCATAAAGGAATGGCTGCAAAATACCTCTTAATCGATATTTCTGGACATCGGTTAAACGGCATAGACTTATCATATGAATGTTGCCCGCGCAAGAATACATTTTCAGGGGAACATTTCCAAGTTTGGCTACAGCAACCTCCAGTTTATGTTGACCCGTTTTTGAACCAAGAGGGATCCTGTCCCGCTGTCGAATACACAATGTCCATTCATTGACCAAGAGAAATCTCAACTGGTTCGATATAGCCATAAGAGTTTGAAGAGCATTTTTCTACTGCTCTAAGAAGCTCAAACCTTCATATCGGCTGTTAAGACTTTTGCATCAATTCTTTACTAGCTTAAGGAAACAAGAAGCGCATGATGGAATATCAGCATAAAATGTTCAGACGAGACAAAAATGTCTGCCCTATATACAGCAAAGCCCTGTTGAAGGTAATCTTTAGCTACATTTGAGAAAGAATGATCGAAATTTTTAGAAAAGGCTATTGCTTTTGTGATTTTCTCTATCGAAATATCTACAAAGTTTAATTGCTCTATTTTTAATTTAGGGGAAAATTAGATTTAATATAAATACTTTGAAAAAGTTTGATAGAGAAAACCTGTATCCTTATACAAATTTGAATTAAGCGATCTTTTTAGGAATAAGGTAGATCTTACATATTGATAGTTCTAAAAATTTTATGCAGCAAAGATCGTTATGATTAATTGCGTCGATCACTCTAGAACTAAAAGACGTATCAAGACCACACGTGGTACGTGAAACCTTCTGCAAACTTCGATATATAGGAAATTGTCATAGATCAGGTTAACATTTCTAGAAAGCTCGACACATTGAATTGGAATAAGCACCATTTTAGGTGAAAGTTGATAATATGAATTGATCTTTTCTGGAAAGCCGTTAAAAATAACTTCTAATTTCGATTGATTTTCTAGAAAGTTTAACGTCATAAAAAACCTAAAAAGTAATAGCTCCTCATGATTAAACTTTCTCAAAAGATCTTTGTACAGAAAATCATTTAGGATCACGTTGAATTTTGTAAAATGTTCCATTATTTTTCAAAAACCGGGAAATCCCTAGAATTTATGTCTCGGTCGGTATTGCAGGAATCCTTCTCCTTGAGCAAATAAAAAATTCACTTTAGCTTTCTAGAAACTTAGATCATGGTGTCCCGATCAGTTGGAAAGTTCTGGATGATTCGACAAACGAGAATCTTTGAGATCTCCAAAGTTTGGGAGAATTCACGATCCCACGAGCGCCATCTATTCAAAAAGCCTTAATTCGACTTAGTCGGTAGAACAGTGACCCACATTGTCGACTGGGCAGTTGTCTTCAGACCTCTCATAGCTTATCTACGCCACTTCTTAGAGACCTAAGCACAAGACTTTGCATAAAAACATTCTGCATGCTAAATAAATCTTCTTAAATATTTTATTAATACATAAACTTACTCTTCTCTAGGGATACGGATCATGTGATCCATTTTTACTGAGACCTTCCACAAACCTCGCACTAATAAAAAAAGATAAATATTACAGTAAGTCCACCTTCGACACGGATAAATCAGAGTCTTTATTTTGTAAAAATAAAAAAATTACGTGATGACAAATAATTTAAATCATTCATGTCTGTGAAAGTAATGACTGGTATTTCTTGCAGAAGAATCTTATGCGAGTATTTCGGCTTGTTTAAGTTCTAATGATTCTTTAGGCGAATGAAAGATAAAAGTCTAAAGAATTTTAAGTGATTATATAACCTTAGACAGCAATGTATTAATTAAAATCAATTATTTTGCAGAATGCAAAGAAGAGAAAAGTTTAAACGATTTGTCAGAGAAAAGGGCTATTTGTGAAAGTCAAACTTTTGCAGGCATCAGCGACATTTTCAGTGAAAAGAAAAGAAACTTGTTGCGAATGGTCCATGATGCGTCTAGTAAATAACCTACAGTTTTGAGGAAATTGTGGACATTATACTCATCAACAGTGATATAATTATGTTTAATGAGGAAGTTGCATGAAAATAGTTCAATAAAAAAATTAAGTATGAATTTTCAAATTGATTACTAAAATTAATCTTTATCAATTATTAGGGAACTACATTCCATAATTATAAAAGACAAACATTTATCTGACCGATTCATTTAAAAATTCTACAAGTGGTTACATCTATATAAAGAAAATATATATTTGGATATTTTGCTAGAAAACATTTTTTTTACAGAGTTATTGCACTTTTTAAAAATTATATTCAGGGTTTCGTGGCGATTGAGACGTAAGGTACAATTATGTAAAAGCTCTTATAAAATGTAAAATCTCAGAAGAACGAGATTGTTGCCTATACATAATAATAATATACATAATAATAAAATATATTGACAATTTTACGTACATTTTTTAAGCATTACGCAAATCAGAAATCGTGCACATACGTGTCCTTGTTGATCCATTTTCAAATGTCTAAATTTCTACGTAGACAGACGCTAGTGTCTCCACTGTGCACTTACACAGATGGGATATTTCCAACTCTGCATATCTTAATTACCATGCGATCTGATTTTTAAGTTACAATTCCACAACCACATATGTTATCCTTTTAGTCGTAAACATATCCAATAAAAATAATTATAAGTTTGAACTGATTCATTCCACTGTTGATAATTTTTTAACTAGTTTACACCCATCTACAAAACTTTAAAGCCTGCTTAAATCTTTGTTAATATGGTTCATACCAGTTTAGCTTTTATTATCGTTGCGTTCTATTTTAAAAGACTCTGGATTTTATGCCTATCGCCCACAAATTTGTTTCAATTCACAGAAAAATAAATGCTTTTTTATTTTTTAAATGATATTCATAAGTTTCATATACCGTAGCCCATGAAGCTTAACACGTATTTCTAATAAGAAAAATGGAGTGGATGAACTGCCGATATCCGTTAAAAACTTCTCTGCTGTTACCGGTATAAAAACACATTGTCAGCATACGGAAGGCATATTATGTATAATTATAATAAAAATTATAACAATAATATCGTAATAATGTTATTTAAATGTAATAAAAGATATAATAAAAATGTGATAATGTACAATACGGATTGAGTATAGCTCTGTGCGTGTGTCCGTAGTGCCACCTCAGCAGCCGTTCTCGGTACAACTGAGAAGAAAAGCAACAGACCTGCAGTAGCCCGACCGCGGCAAAAACAAATAATTTTGAAATGTAAAGACCAAGATTCAAAGGCTTTATAGAAAAGTGATTATGCTTATAGTTATCTTACGGTGTGGTTTTCACGAAGTTCAACTTGATTGATTGCAGCCAAAATTGTTAAATGAAGATAACGATTTGGCCAAAAGTGATGAGTTCTTAACTAAAATGATGGAATATTCAACTAAAGTTTCTAGCCAAAAAAACGAATTTTCAACAAAATAGGTCACATTTAAAGCAAGGAGATAAATTCTAAATTAAAATAATAAAGTGTTAACCAAAAAATTAATTTTCAACAAGAGTTAGCTTTAAACCATGTAAATAAATTTTCATTTCAGAATAAAAGATGAATTTCAAACCAAAAATGTAGTAGCTGGTCTTTTAACTAATAATTACCTTAATTGATAATCAAGAACAGTTGAGTTTGACTGAAAAAACGACTTTCAACATAAGTTAAGTTTTTAACTAGAAAAGATATAAGAACGTAAAACCATCAAACATGTTAAACATTATAAATCCAAATTTTTAAGTTATCTCATTGAAAACTAATGACTTTAGTTTCATATTGACAAAAGCAATTTAATTTAATACTCAGTGATCATACGGTAATAATCTGTGTAAGCAAATTTTACAACACAAGAATAAATTCGAGACATACTTTGAATCAAACTTATTTTTAAATAATCACATTAATTATTTCCGGCCCGTACTTGTTTATATGCGTTTACATACGGTCGTGCAAAGGGCGCCACTTCCCGATAATACGCGAACTGCAGCCAGGGACTCAGACTGGCGCTACCGTAGCTACGCTAAAGGCGTATAGAGTTGCGTAATAATGTACTGTCAGAGAATTTTTTGCCAGTACCGGCAGAACATCCACTGACAAGCAAAAATACGCTTTTGTTATTTATTTTAAAAGATTTGCTGATCTCTAAAAAGCATGAATAGATTACATAAGGTGATGAGGACCATAGTAAAAAACTAAAGATCGCAAGTAAATGTATATTGTGATGAAATGATGACCTATAAACGTTAGCGCTGATGGCAGTGAAATCCAAAATTAATTGAAACAATCGTTATTTAATTAGTTTGATAGCAAAACCCAAGTCAAGTTTAGTACATACTAAAGTCACACTATAGGATATAAAATGAAATGTATATAATAATTTTTCACAAAGTTTAAGGAAAATGTTTGTGAATCACTCACACTCGTCAAGACAGATGTTCAAATAAAATGGTCAATACCATAGAAGCAGAGAATAATCATGGCAGTTAACTTACGAACCCGACATTGGTTTAAAGAGTGGAGATCATTCAATTCTCATAGCTGTTCCCTAGATCTCACAGCAGTGCTCAAATTGTCAATGTTGGGTATAAAAAATACGCCGCTGTGACAAACTTTTCTTTATACACTAACAGAACATTTGAATTCACGCTAAGAGAAGATAGAAAAATATGATCTTTGCAATTAACACACCCGGCGAGAAGCACAACACTGAAATAATTTTTTGAACAATATGCACTGTTGAATATAAGGCCGAAATACCAGTGGAACGCAGCTCGTTTGCCCACACCGGTGACGTGGTATATACTAATTCCCTAGCATGTTTAGTGCCGCTCACAATGGCCTAAACAAGTCAACCGTACCTAAATGTTTTGGATTATTTATTCTAACAATTTGAAATTCCCCTTCCATTTTTCTGCTAACGCTTTTGACTCTCTGACAAAGGTCACAAAATCGAACGAATTTTTTACTTCTTTGTTTATCTGCTTCCAAAAATAGTATTGTTTCAGGTAATATAAGATTTTGTAAACCACAGAGTGTTCTGTCTTTGAGTGAACACAGTAAGGTTTGATGTCTTTCCAACTTGCCAAGTATTTCGAGCTTTATTGTAATAAAAACGTACGAGTTTTTCAAGTCGATAATAATTCCTATAACGTTTTCAGTTAACCTGATCGATAATGATTCTCAGATACTCATTCTGCTTATTCAAGTTATGATTTTCTTTCACCTGCTCGAATGTACCTTCCGTGTTTTGACTGAAGAAATTGTTACTGCGTTGCCTTTACCAGTACAGTGTGATACCTCAAAATCGTATTGCTGCAGAATTATACTTCATCTGATAATTTAGCATTTATGTGAACAGTAGTACATAGAAAAATGTAATGCCTTATGCTAACAACTCTAGCTCCAAGACAGTGTAATTCATATCGGCAGAGTAAAGGCATCGAATTACAAGACATGTTAATCAATCATTTTTTTTGTCT
Organism: Amphibolips quercusostensackenii; assembly: GCA_032357855.1. NCBI lineage: Eukaryota > Metazoa > Arthropoda > Insecta > Hymenoptera > Cynipidae > Amphibolips > Amphibolips quercusostensackenii. The sequence continues at coordinate 9,103 of JAUELO010335312.1, read as the reverse complement.
TATTGGTGAAGTACTCCGTTTTCTCCGCGTCTAGAGACATTGGCCTACTACCTACACTAAACGTTTAAATCAAAGTTACTAAGCATTATGCTATTTTCAAGGTTTTTTAAGCTACAAAAGTTGCTGAGTGATATTGTGTTAACTTTCAAAGTGTTTTTTTCTTTAAACAACACTTTTAACGAATCGATTAGAATTGCGTGCTAAACACTGAACTGTCTGTAGTTAGTACATATTTTCAAGAAATGTTGTAATTTGGTTATATTTTTTGGTTCAGAAAAATTTTTCATAATCTCAAGACGATCAGGGATTAGCCTTATTCCGTAAATTGATAATTTATCGCCCAGAAAATAACTAAACTGTCTACACAATACTGACTTTTGCGATTTGAAGGTAAAGTTTTGATCTTGCAGGTCTCTATTAATTGATCAAATCGCGTAAAAATGTTTGATTATCGTAACGCGTGTGACAGTTAACATGACGTCAATATACAAGGTCAAAACATTAAAGAACTGATGGCCCAAAGCTAAATTCAATGCCTGAATGAACACAGGGCATGCTGTCTCCATACCAAAAGGAATGCGACAAAATTGATACATTTTGTTGTCATGGAGAAAGGCCGTATGTTTGCGCGATTTCCTGGCCAGTCGTATTTGCCAATATCCAGTGGCATGTACGTAGTGCCTAAAAATTTTGCACCAATTCCTGGATTAAAGGCGGTGATTCGTGATCATTCCTTATGATTTTATTCACATATCGCATATTAAAACAAACTCGTACTGAGCCATCTTTTTTATTACGATTCGAAGCGGATTGCAATAAGGACTCATAGATTTTCCTATTACACCAGAGCTTTACATTTCAACAATTGCATTATTGACAAAACCTCTACGCTAAACAAATTTTGAACAAGCTGCTTGCCCACGTGATAGAGCTGCAACATCAAATGCGTCACGCGCTGCTGGCCCGCAGCTTGGTGCGGTTCCTCTATCTTGTTGGGCACGCTGTGTGCTCACATTGGAATAGCTGTAGCCCTTACAGTGTTGGTACAGTAAAGTTCCCTTTAAGTTGAAAAACAACATTCCCAAGCCGAGTTTCGCGTGCAGTTTGTTTCATGCGACAAACGGTTTGTAAGACTGCAGCGTTTCTAATACGCAAAAAAGGATCTGCTCGCACGTTTGGCATTATTGTCATCAAAGGTGGTATGGCCGCTGCACCAAGCGCCATAGTGGCGCGGCGTTCCCACTAAACAGACAGCTACCTGCCTCACATTTTTTCAGTGTACGTAAATTTATAATACATTTTATTTCAAGTTTTAATTTGCCGTGAAGAACTTGGGACCAGTCAAAAGACAAGTTTTTATGAAAATGCTACAGCCAGACAAAGCAGCCAGTGGCTACATTTTGGTGAACCCTGGCTCACGTAAATGTCTAAATCCTAATATCTAACATGGTTATCCTCATTTTTTTCGACATAGCAAGGGTCTGAGAAAAAAACAATGTATTAGATTAGGGTTTATTTACTTTATATTGTTTAAATGATTTCTCTATAATTCTACGGCCAAGGTTCGTATATCAAGTGAAGAACAGTACGGGAAAAAGTGTATGGTTCAAACAGGAAAATATTGAAAAATCAAAGCAGCAAAACAAAAATATATTTATAAAAAGTAATTTTTGTTTAAAAACAGCCAACTATAGGCAAAATTAGCCAATATCGTTGGTTTGCTTCGAGTAATAATTGTGGCCACATAAAGGATGAATATAGTTTGCTTAGCTATACATTGATTTCTGTGAAAGAAAAATCATAGTTTTTCATATTTAATGCTTGTCAAACTTATTTTTGGGTAGGATAATCCATATATCTCTTTTGCTTCTGGTCAATGGTAATAAGAAATACAAATTCACCAAATTGAAAAACACCTAAAAAAAATATTCGCAAAGATATTACACGGGGCAGAAAGGTGACCTATATATTGAAAAATACTGATATTTATACTATTAATAAATAATAATATATGGTTATTTATTATATTCACATATGGTTAATTAACAGGCGAATTTTCAGATGAAATTTTAAATCAAAGAAAAGGATTTTTAGACTTACTCTCAGACCTACAAGATAAACAGAAATTCTCAGAACAAGACACTTGTGACGAAGTAAACTTAGTGATATCGTCGGTAATTATACATGGTGCCTTCAAACAAAAATGACTCTAATTTTTAAAATGATTAAAAATATTTTCTAATTACCATAAAACATTTTTGTGCTTTTATAGGCGTATGAAACTGTGGCAGTTACTCTTAAGTATTTAATATTGATATTGGCGTCCTATCCTGACAGGTAAGGTGATACATTTTAATCCAAATGCCTCACGGAAATATGATTACAAAAACTTTTTCCTATTGAAGATTAAAAATTGTGCAATCATAAAATAAAATAATTAAATCAACCTATGCAAATTATGGCATTCTAAATAGAACATTTAAAGATGTGAACCGTCGCACAAGTCGAAAGTCGTTCGCGACACGCTGGAAAGTCTCCAGTGGGAAGTGCTTGACCATGCGGCTTACTCACCAGACCTAGCCCCTTCTAACTACCACCTCTTTGCATCGTTGGGCCACGCACTTTATGAGCAGCGCTTCCATTTTTACAAAAATTTGCGAAAATGGCTCACTAAATGGTTCATCAACAAAGGCAGTCAATTCTACTGGCGTGATATCCACAAATTGACAGAAAGATGGCAAAAATGTGTAGAAAGCGATAAAAAATATTTCGAATGAATAGCTATAACGGTTCTCTTGCAAAAAATATGTTTTATCTAGAAAAAAAAGGAAATCAATTGATAGTACACCTGGTATAGAAAATTTTTTAGAAAGAGAAAAATCTCTAAAGATAAATATTTGTTTTTTTATTTTGGAAAATCAATCAATTGAACTCAAAATTTTGAATTCCCGTTGACTATTCATAATTTTACTTTATGGATGGAATTGCAGGTTTTAATCTATTTAGTCTAGGGAAAAATGGTTATAGTCTTTAGCTGTAGAAAAATGTTTGCTGATTTATTTTAGTTAAAAATGTATCTCTTACGTTAATAATCCAGCTATTGTTGGTGAAAAGTTATTTTCTTTTGGTTTAAAAGTCTACCATTACATTGCTGGTTAAGAATGCATTTTTTGTAGCTTAAAATATTATATAATGGTAGAGCATTTAATTAATTTGCTAAAACTTTAAATATTTTGTTGGGAATTCGTCTTTTTAAATTCAAAATTTGACTATCATGGTACGTAATTTAACTACTTGGCTGAAATGAACTCTTTCTTCAAAGTTTACATTAACGTGTTTAAAATTTTAATATCCTGTGAAAAATTCACCCTTTTCGTTCGAAAATTCGTCAATTTAGTTAATTTTTTTTTTCTTTTCAACTAGAAACCTTTCTTACCAGGGCGGTCCGGTAAGTACTTAGCCTTAACGCCCGATGGCGCCACTATCGTAAGGAAAGTTTACTGTCGTGTAGTACATTGTCGTGGACGGCTATTTTAAAAATTTCAGCCGAGTCGGACTCGTAGTTTTGTTTTGATCGCGTGTGGAAGCTGTCTTGTTCGCGGATCCCAAAAAAATGGAAAAAAAGCAATATCGGTCGGTGATTTGATTCTTGTTCTCAGAAAGGAAATCGTGCAGCGAAATCAAAGAGTGCTTCGATGCTGTGTACGGTGACCCTTCTCCTACGATATCGACCGTCAAAAATTGGTTTAGCGAGTTTTAACGTGGTCGCACGCCGGTTTTTGATGAGCCACGTCCAGGTGCCCTGAAAACGGCTTCCACAAAGGATAACGTGACAATTAGCCACGATCTCGTATTGGCAGACCGCCGATTGAAGGTGCGCGAGATAGCTGAGACATTAGGCATCTCAAAAGACCGCGTGGGTCGCATCCCGCATCAAATTATGGGCATGAGAAAGCTGTCATCGCGATGGATGACGCGTTTAATGACTCCGGACAACTAGCGCAACCGTGAGACTATTTCAGAGCAGTGTTTGACGCTGTTTAAGCGTAATCCGAAGGATATTTTTTAATCATTTTGTGACCGTTGACGAAACATGGATTCACTGGTACACCTAGAGAAGGGCAAAACGATTACAGGGCTCTACTATGCAGAATTATTGAGCCGATTTAACGCCGAATTGTAGAAAAAACAGCCCCATTTGGCGAGAAAAAGAGCTCTACCACTATGACAACGCACCGGCTCCCACCTCCGCCGTAGCCACGGCCAAATTAGTCAAATTAGGCAACAAACTGCTGCCCTATCCACCGTATTCTACAGATTTAGCCCTGTGCGACTACTTTTTATTTCCAATCTTGAAAAAGTCACTCGCTGGGCAGAAATTTGTGTCTAATGAAGAGGTTATCGCCGCCACGGAGGCCTATTTTGCAGACATCCAGAGAACGTATTTTTCAGACGGGTTAAATAAGTTGACGCATCGCTGGGTCAAGTGTATCCAGCTAAAAGGAGACTATGTTAGAAAATAAATTAACACTTTTTTAATTTTTTTTTTGTAGGCTAAGTACTTATCGGACCGCCCTTGTAGTTGAAGGTTCGTCTTTTTGGTTCAAAAATTCAGCTCTTTTGACAGAAATCACCATTATTTTGCTCAAATCGCAACCGTTTAGTTGAAAATGAATATGTTTTTTTATTAAAACCTAATTTTGTTGGTTTTAAATTAAAATATATATTCGGAAATTTGTTTTCTTGAGTTGAAAATTAATTTTTCAAGTAAAGATTTAGCTATCATAATTTTGGTTGAAATCTGATTTTTTGGGTTACATTCAAGTATTTGGTTAAAAATTTAGGTATTTTGGTACAAAATAAATTTTCCCGGTTATAAATTTATCTTTATTATAGGAAATGTAAATAAAATGTTAGTAAAGAAATAATCTTCTTAGTGAAAAATCCATCCCTAGTGGGCACAAACGTTAAAGAACGTCATAAGAACGTTTCAAAAACATTCTAAGTAAGTCCAAATAACGTTCCAAAAACATACAATGTTCCACAGACATTTCAAGAACGTATTTGGAACATCAAACGTTTTTAGAACATTATTTGGTCTGACTTAGGACAGTTTTTGGAATGTTTGAATAACACTTTTTGACTTGCACGTCTAGGGAACGTTTTTAGGACGTTCAAATTACGTTCTTAAAACTTGTGCTTACTAGGTCTTTTTCGTTAAAAGTACAACTACTCGATTAAAAATAATTCTGCTTTTGTTTGGGATGCAATTATCGGAAATTTCTTTTTTTTGGTTGAAAAATCCACTACTTGGTTTGAAGTTAAACTACTTTCAAAAAAATTCATTTTTGAATTAAAGGTTCATCATTCTAGAAAAAAATTTACATTTTCGGTTTAAAAATTAAAGTGACTTGTAAAAAGTTGGTCTTTGTGGCTTAAAAATTTAACGATTTGGTGGAAAATTTAATTCTTTGTTTCAAAATTAGGTTTTTGTTAGAAAATCATATTCTTGGTTAAAAATTTAACTATTTGGTAGAAAATTAGACTATTTTAAGTAAAATTCAACTATTAAGTAGAAAATTACCTTTTTTATTCAAAGATAATATTTCTTGTCATAATATTTAACTGTTTTGTTAATAATTCATATTTTGACTTTAAAATACAAAAATGTTGTTAAAAATTAATTTTTTTAGTAGAACATTAATCTTCTTGTTAGAAAATTTAACTTCTTGATTAAAGATTTAACTTTTTTGTGAAAAATTCATTTTTGGGTCAAAAAATGCAACTGTTTGCTTGAACATTAATATATTTTGGTAGAAGTATTTTGTTTATAATTTAACTTTATTGTTAAATTTAACTGTTTTTGGTCTAAAATGAAAAATGTAATGTTTGAAAATCAACTGCTTGATTGATAGTCAGCCACTGGTTGAAAATTCATTTTTCAAAAGAAGATTTACTGTTTTTGTTGATACAAATTTTTTTTTCAAAAATTAATTTTTGTATCTGAAAATTAGACGATTTAATAGTTAAAAATTAATCTTTTTGCTATGTGCTATTTTTTTAGAAAATTATATATTTTTTTGAAAAAAGGTCCTTATGGTAAAAAATTAATCTGCTTTAACCTCCTTGAAAATTAATTTTTTTCTATGTGATTGATAATTATTTTTCCAAATTCGTTTTTTTGCTTTAGAATTACTTTTTTTTTATGTGAAAATCAAAATAGACTGTTTTTGTCTAAAAATCCATCATTCTGTGCGAAAGTTCATGTATTTTGTTGAAAATTTAACTCTTTCTATAATCTTTTGTGTTGGTCCTAGGAAATTGTAAATCTTCTGGAAATGGGCTATGGAGAAAAACTTTTCAAACAGAAAAAGATTATTTGTCAAAGCCATAAAGATTAATATATTGCCCAATATAAAGAAAAACTGTAATTTTTCTTTCACCTTAAATTCAAAATTGTCTAAAACATTCCGATTTTTGACTTTCAATGAAAAGTATTACAACTGCCAGTTCACACATATGAATAAAGTTGGGTGATCATAAATCTTGGATCCGCGAAAATAGATTCTTTTGATCTAAAGTTTATGATAAAAATCATAGCAACGGTTTGATTTCCTGAGACTTAATGTGGGCGTCCATTAAATGACTATCTAATAATTTATCGAAACGATAAATTTATTTTTAGGAGACGTCTGCACATTGCCGAAAGGTACTACGGCAATCTGCTTCATAACAAAGATTCATCGTGACGAAAAATACTGGCCTAATCCGCTAAAATTTGATCCTGATAGATTCCTTCCTAAAGAAGTCGCGCAGCGAAATCCATACTGTTATTTGCCCTTTAGCAAAGGTTTAAGGAAGTGTAAAGAGAAATATTTAAATAAAATTAATGAGAAAAAAGTGCATTTTATAAATCATGTTAATACTTAACTACTAAAATGTTTTGTTTGTTTTTAGGTCCGGTATATGCAATGATGGAGATGAAGACAATTATAACCAGAGTTCTTCTAAAGCATGTTACAAAAAGAAACACGTCCAACCCATCATAAATCTACCATCATGATTACCATCAATCTTTTCGTCATTATGAAAGATAGAAAAAAAAAGGAAGTTTTTCATATCAAACAATATTTTGTGTGTACATATGTTTCCCGAAATGTTCTTTCTAAAACGTATTGCCAAGTCCTCCTTAGTTTTGCCCCTTTCTAAATCCCTACGCACTTTGCTGTAAATGATTTTAAATGCATCAAATATCTTAATCTAAAATTGTCTTGGGAATTTCTTTAAAATTTGCGAAACCGAAAAAATTTCGAACGCATCTTTCAGCAAAGTTCTTAATACTGTGCCTAGAAGAGTAAAGTGGCGAACGCTGTTGCTGTTTCTTGAAACTGGGAAACGGAGCTGCATTCTGCTGCGCTTGTGCTTCTCTTTTTAGCTGCCATACTTTAACCTGGAAAGTTCTGCGGGTACTGCAATTATGTCTCGGTGCTAAATAGTCTGTAATAGAGATGGTTTTATTGTTGCCTTGATATTTATTGTTAAGCAGGGGACGTTTTTCGCGTTTTATTGAGTTTACCCTTCTACTTAATGGTTGTGCAGTTTTTGACGTATCTGTGTCTCGATGTTTAGCTCTCACTTTATGATTTCTTAAACTTTGTATAAAGTTATCATGATGTTCTTTAATCCTGGTAAAAAGTAATCTACTAGTTTATCCTACATAACACTTTTCACATTCTCAACATTTAAATTTCTGTACTACGTTAGCTAATTGATAACTGTCTAAAGAATCCTTGCCTGATTTCATTAATTCATGAGATTTCAGAATTATCTCTAAAAATTGTAATAATATTAAAAATTTTGAGAGTTCTTTTAACTTTAAAAGATAAACTTCTATCGAAGGGTATAGAAACTAAGGGTTTTAAATAATTTTAAACTAGAAGCAAGGTTGGTTGTACTGTATTAGGTTCTTTAAGTTTCTTTAATTTATCTTTAATGTGTACTTTATCAAATTTGTTTGTATGATTATTAAGACATTAAATATTTTCAATAAAATCAATTCTAGATATGTGGAACGATTCATGTAATAACTTAAACATTGTGTCAACTAAATTTTTAATAGTAGCTATTTTATGTTCAATTGGATCAGTAGACAAAAAATTAATGTATTTGCCTTAATAATTTTTTTCTATACCACTCTGTAATAATAGTTCCATTAATAATTTTTATAGCTTTCCTATTCAAAAAAAGTATAGAACCAATGATTTCTAACCCGTGCGTGAATTTCAGTCTTGGATGATAAAAAGAAAATTTTGTTATAACATAATTTACTTTATCATTGGGTAAAATAATAAAAATGTCATTAATGTATCTAAAATATGTGTTTTTGTCATTAAAAACACTATTCCTTTTACAAATTTTTTTTAAAGGTTAGTATGTATAATTTCCAATGTATACTCATTTGCTAAAAACACTATTTTCAACCAAATCTATTGGAACATTAGTAAATAAGGATGACAAATCTAAAGACACCACAATGTGATCATGGGGAACTGTTCGTGCAGTAATTATATTTTCAAATTCAAAGCGATTTTTTAATTGACTTTTTGGTATCACTAAAGAAATTTCAAAAATATTATTAAAGATTTTAGCGATTTTAAAAGTTGAAAATTATTTAATGAGACAACAGGTCGCATAGGACAATTTGGTTTATGTATTTTTGGTAAGCCATATATTCTAGAGACATTAGTGTCATGAATTAAAATATCCTTACGTTCTATCTTCTCTTTAAAAAACCATCTATTCTTCACGAGTCTAATAATTTAAAAGTTTCTTTTTTAATTCAATTTCAGGGTTGATATTTACCTTTTCATATATTGTAACATCATTAAGTAAATTATCTATTTCATTAATATAACTATCTTTATTACGAACTACAGTACCATTGCTTTTATCTGCATAAGTTATGAGTAATTGTTTGTTTGATTAAATAAAACATTTTTTAAATAATATTTTGTGCAAAAATTCTATGTAAATCAGGGATGGCCACGGAAGAGCTCTGGGAGCTAAAATCTGTCAACTCGTCAAACCCCACTCTTACCGTCTT
>JAUELO010334632.1:0-14849 GCA_032357855.1 Amphibolips quercusostensackenii | reverse complement strand
TTTCGTCAAATAAAAATGATTTAAAAAACTCCTACGACAAAGACTAGATTGTAGTCTTAACTTTAATAATATTTTCGGTTTTTTTTATTTTGATGATTACAGATAGAACGAGAGTGCTCACGAGAAGGACCTCTTTTTTCGGCAGTTAAAAGATATATATATATACTCATCTAATATTGTAGATTAAATAAAATGGAAAATTAAAAATGTTCTTGAAAGTGAGTACTTTCATTTAGAAAGAAATCAATCTAACAATTCGTATAGGCTTTCTAAAAAAAATTCACGAAAATCGCATTTTTTTGCGCATCCAGGTGTATATTCCCCCTTAATGCCAAGCTTGAGTGCACACTAAATGCTTGCATTTATAGCTTATTCAACACAGGAACCTCTCAATATCTTTTAAATCTTTCCCATTTTATTGATAAAGATCAACTAACACACTCCTAACTTTGTAAAAGGAAAACTGTTCTTAAAATTAAACCTCATCGCACATGTAAAATGCAAAGGTTATTACTTATTCACACTTTATATCCTATCCTTGAAATTACTCATTGGTAACACAGTTGATAGAGAGGCATTTTAGCCTGCTTAAGTACTTTTCATATTTGATTATTCAAATCTGTGCATATTAATATATATTTCTTTTTGATGTTTGCATATCCAAGCGCCTAACATTCCGCACTTACACTTATATATACATTTTTTTATAGTTGTATTACTTTTTATATTTTTTACTAATTTTAATTTGTGAATCAATCGCTGTAACTGTAACTTATCTGTAATATATACTTCCTGTTCCTTAAAGGGCTAACTACCCCTAGGAACTTCTCTTTAATAAACACAAATACATTCAAAACACATATATGTAGCAAAACCTCCATATTTTTTCTCCATAAAAAAGATGCACTATTTAATTTTCCAGAAAAATATGAACTTTAAAAATTAAAACTCGCAAAATGTTTGAAAAACGCCCCGGGGCCAACGTTGGTAAACAAAAAAAGTTTCTATTGAAAACTTTATGATATATAATCGTAGAACAATTACCACTCACTTGTAACATTTTTATTTTCATGCGGTTAACAAAAAAAATATTACATATTTTACTTTTGCATTTTCTCTAAATTAAATTAATTTTGTGGACAAAAGTCGTCTACAATATTTTTATTAAATTCCTTAAGATTGTACGAGTCTTGCTCAAAAAGATTTCTCAATTTTTTCTTAGTTCATATTTTGTACCTTGCCGTTGTACATGTTTATTTTTGACTCGTTTTGTAAAGGAACCTTCAAGTGTATATATTCTACAAAGAATGGTATGATTTTGCTCAAATATTGCAAAAACGTCACCATTAGACGCTGATAATACAATTTATTGTTTGGTTGGAATCGGCAGAACGATTTGTCTTTGTCCTTTCAATCGAGTTGGGTAATCGCTTGGAAAAGTGTATCTTTAAATTTTGAATCTCTGGTTTGGATTCGTGTTTGAAATAAGCTAAACTGATCTATTTTCTTCAAACTGAAATCCAAGTACGTGCAAAGAAGAATGACTGCCAGGAGGAGACCTGGACCTGACACGAAGAGGAGGTTCAGTAGGAGAAGAAGACCTGATTGGCGAACTCAAAAAATAAGGCATGGCAAGGGAAAAGGACGAATCAATAGAAAAAGAAGGTCTACCACGAGGATTACCAGAGATAGATTTGCCATTTGATGAAGAATCGAACTGTGAACTCGATTCTGCAAGAAGAAACAGAGGATCTTATTCTTGTTCTGTATTCTCTTCTGACGTATTCTTTACAATTTTAATTTTCTTTTTTGACGCATTTGTTTGAAAGAAAAAATATAATAACTAAATTCGTTTAAACTGATATCAGAAATTATTGATAACCTTTCACGTTTTATTAAAATTCGTCGCTCACGAAGAAAATTCATAAAGTGTTTATTATAACGATAGCTTTGATAAACTAATAAGATAATTTCTTTACAAAATATAGAATGTCTATCCCACAGATTATTTCATCATTCCCGGACATTTTCTGGTTTTTTTCAGGTCAATTAAAAAGAGTCCCAACAAATTCTTGATTTGGAACAGGGAATTTAAGAATTAAAATTAAAATTGTGAATTTGAACAAGAATATGCTATTAAATTCCATTCTCCTAAATTTAAATTTACCTTGTTATCCAAAATTTTTATTTCATATGAAAAATTACCTTTTTTGAGTCAAATTATAAGTCTTTCGGATATTCCCGTTTTAATAAATTTTTTTAACTGCAAATATAACTATTTAAGTTTTGTTCGACAATTTATCTTTCTTAGTTGAAAATCCATCTTTTCTGGTTAAAAATTTATTATTTTTGGTCAAAGGTGCAACTATTTTGCTGAAATTTTTTAAATTTTTTAATTAATCTGTTTTAATTAAGAATATAACCACTTGCTTAAAAGTTAAACTATTTTATCAAAAATTTATTTTTTGGTTGACAAACCAACGTTTTAGTTTATTATTTAACTATTTTGTTTAAAATGTTTACAACTATTTCGCTTAAAAATTTACCTATTTAGTTTTGAGTTAAAAAATAATTTTTTCCCGACTAGTACATTAAAACAGGAACCCAAAGAAACCACTACCAAATACAGGTGATTCAAATAATTTTCAATTTATTTAAATTGTTTTGGAATACTTTAGATGCTTTTAAATTTCTTTGAATTATTTTGAAATGATTTTAATTCTTTTGAGTTTTTGTATGTCCTTTCGAATTTACTAAAATTGATTTTATTTCTTTTAAATCACTTTGAATTCTTTTTAATTCATTTGAATTCTTTTGATTTTGCTTAAATCCTTTTAAAAAGTTCTTATTGCTTTGAATTTTTTTGAATTCCTTTAAATGATTTTGAATTTTTGTTTTTTTATTAATCTTAAATTCGTTTAAACTCAGACTAAATTCTTTTAAATTCACTCTAGTTTGACTGCAATCAAATAAGGATTTTGAATATTTTTAATTTCTTGAAATGATTTTGAAATATAATATTATAATATTATAATATTATAATATAATTTTAATTTAAAATTGTTTAATATCTTCAAATTTGTTTTAATTTTGAGTTGAGTTTTTGAGTTTCATTTTCAATTGTTATCATTTTTTTGAGATTATTCAAATTCTTTTAAATTTCTTTGATAAGAGAAAAAATTTTAATTTTTTTAAGTTCTTTCCAATATATCTTAAATTTGTTATAATTTATCGAATTCTCTTAAAGTCCTTTACACTCTTCTGTATTAATTCAAATTTCACTTGAATCAATGGAATATTTCAGATTCTTTGTCAGAAATTAGTTACTTATTCGTATTAAATAGGTCACTTTTTCAAGTGTAAATCAAACTGTGTCAACTCTGACAATTAGGTTTAGACTATTGAATAAGCTCTATTCTAGTTGAGCATGATTCTGCTATAAATAACTATTTTCAACAAAATAGTTGACTGATCAACCAGTTCAGATTAATTTTCTACCAATCAGTTGCAATTTTACTCAAAAAAAAAAAATTTTAACAAAAGAGTTAAATTTTTATTATAAACGTATACATCTTTATCGCGAAAATCAATTTTTTAAATTAAAGTGAAATTTCCTATCAAGTTAGTTGAATTATTAAACTAAAAAGAGGAATTTTTTCAAAAAAGTTTAATTTTCAACAGAAAACATCAATGTTTACCAAAGAAGAACATTTTTAAGCGAAAAAAATGTCAAATTTTTTAGAAGACAGTTAAATTTTGAACAAAACAGATGACAAGAACTCCAACAACAAAACCAACGAATTACCGACTACTTGAATTTAACGAAAACATATGAATTTTTAACTAAATATTTGTATTCTCTACCATAATAATGAATTCAACAAAGAATTATTTTCTACGCTGAAAAGCAAATTTTTAACAAACAAGTTTTGTTTTAAATCTGAAAAGTCGAATTTTTAGGATATTTATAAATTTGTTTTGATTTCAGATTGAAAAAAAATTAATTTAGGTAATGTTATATCGACCTTCAGGAACACATTCTTACAACAATACTTTTACTGGATTTTTTTGTATATATCCGCATAATTTTCTAATTAATAACATAATCACAAAAACATAAATCTTAAATTCGTCAGTAGCATTTTCAATTTTTAAAGAAAAACCGTGGCTTCAATAAAAAATATTTAACAGAAATTTTGTGATCCTTTTTAAAAAAAACAATTTTCTTTGCAAGCTTTTTTTTGTATTTTGCGTTGCTCAGGATATAATTTGAATTTTAGATTTTTGAATGACATCTCTGATAACGAATTTGTCGATGTTTTCAGAAGCACTAATTTTTTTCGTTTTTATTCAAATAGCATCTTTTCCTCTCTTTTTATAATATCATCTATATTTGAAATTATAGAATTAGCTCTGCCCTGAGTGAGCAGGATTCTTTTATAAAGCAGCCATGCATTTTCAAATAGACATTTTTTTGCTGAGGATTGGAAATTCATCATAGCCGCTAACTTGGTTTATTTTTCAATTCTTTATTACCCTTAGATTAATTCTGCGGTTGTCAGTTTCTAAAACAGAAAGAGAGAATTAACTTTTCAGTAGAGTCATTTATAAAGCTGGTTTCGGTGACTATCTAGCTTGGCTTGTTCTATATGTATGTTCGAGTACTATAGAGATAGAAATTGTAGAGGAGTAGTGGCGAGCTACGTAGGTCTTTAAATTGTCCTGTAGTAGGGTATGTTTAATATTCGCCTGGGTACATGCATTTTCGGTATTAAACTTGGCGGTAGGTAAACTCCGTGATTAGTCTTGCAATCATGTCACCATCCTGTGTGGGAAGGCATAGGCGTGTAGGACAAGTAGGTCAAACATTTTTCGACCTGCATATGCATGGATATAGATCAAAGGATCCCTATAAGCTGGCTCTTCTGAATCCAGCACTAATGCTTAGAAGAGAGCAAGAGGCTGCTCAGAGGACTAAAACACTGACGGTGGTGGTGGCAGATACGAAGTACCTGGACTCGCTGTTTACAGTAAAGGAGTTAGAACTCTTTAGGAAGGCAACCTAAAAGGAGCTTAAAAGAGCTTCCCTTGATTAATGGTTGAAATTCGAGAACTTTTTCTGTAGCGGGGAGGTCTTCGTATTTATCGCAGCCAACCCAGCGGCTAAAGCTTGGCTACATAATAAAGTGGCTGAGACAAGGCCCAGGAAAGATGCAGACCTCAAAGTAGGTTGGTTTAAATAGCTTCAGAGGATATTGAGCGCTACGGCGTGGTTTTAATGTAGTCTGAAATATTTCTTTGTAGTTTTTCTGCAGTTGAAGAAATTCACGCCTTACTGAGGACAGCAGCCTGACTAATCGTCAGGCACGATCGGCTTTAGGTGGAAGACACAGAAGGAGGTTCCAAGCAACTCCTAGTTCGGCAAATTCATGAGTCTCAGAAAATGGCTTTTGCATTTCTCAATAACAGGCCCTTCTACCACATTGCACAGGTCAACCTAAGAGTTGCTGGCCAGGGACAGGAAGAGCCTGTCGGGACAAAAAAAGTTCAGGGGCAGAACTAAATGACTGCTTTTTGCATAACCAATACCCAAATTAACTTGCATTACAGTAAAGGCACCTCTGCGGTTCTGCAGAGGTGCATGGCTACGAGGCACACAGATATCACACTAATCCAAAAACCTTGGTTAGTTTGAGGTACTATTAAAATATATTAGGGAAGGGGGGCTGGTTTTCATAACAGGGACTCCAAGGCGGCAAAACCAAGGGCCTGCGCAGCTAGTCATAAAATCGTCCTACTTTCCACATGACAGCCATTTTAACCCACTAAAAGGAAGTACGTACACTGTGGTTAGACTGAACAACCGACTATCTCGTCACTTTGAAATTGCCCGACAAAGGATACTCAGTTATCAGACAAGGAGACCTTCGCTAACTCAATTAAGGCACATTTTCTGGAATTTATAAAGTCTGGAAAAAAGGTGATAACACCTCTGAGTCAACTACAGCCGCCTGTGGCCCAACTAGGTCCAAAACGGCGGCTTTCCCATGAGATTATTGTTCCCTCCAGGGCTAGGAGGGCCCTGAAGTCTTTAAGTCCTAATGAATCTCCTGGTCCTGAAAGCAAATACCCGGTTCTCTTGCAGAGAGCCAGAGACCATCATAGGGCCCCATATTCTTAAAGCAGACAGGATTAGTTATACTTCAGCCAAGGATCTTTGTCACATCAGCCTCACATTTTTTCTACTAAAAACAGTAGAAATACTTATGAATAAGTAGATCCGCGACATGGTTTTATCAAACACGCCACCCCACAAGGAACAACATGCCTACAGAACTGATTATTCGATCAAGACGGCCCTAAGTGGAGCAGCAAACCTAATCGAAGAACAACTGAAGCAGATAGACTTTGAGATTGAAATCTTCATGGATATCAAAGAAGTATTAACCTTCACCTCTAAAGAGGTGGCCAAAGCGGCCATGATTGGACATGGTGTGCTAATTCCAGGCGTCAAATGGACTTGTCACATGTTATTCAACAGAAACTTAACTATGAACAAGAATGATAACACTTTATGTGGAAATGTTGACTCGGGATGTCCACAGGGCGACGTTTTATCACTCCTCATGTGGTGCTTGGTTGTATCTACTATTAGTTGAGGCCACCACGTGATAAGGCTTCTCAACCGATATACTGGTCACCGTTCGCGGCCAGCATTGGGATGCCTCATTCGGAGTAATGCAGGAAGCACTGGGAAAAGTGAGTTTCTGGTGCAAAAAGAATAGAGTATCGATCAATCTGAGAAGGACGGACGCGGTTTCATTTTCTAGACTGCTTAAGTGGGGAACCACGAGTACACAAGTGTCTTGATTGAAAAACGATTCTGGCTACAGCCTGATCAGTTCTAAATAGCACAGATTCTCTTATGCGACTTGCCATTAACATGAATACCTCATTGCTGTGGCGTTTTTATAAAATGCCGCAGATAGGGACGCAGAGAAGCTTAGTCTTTCATTTGCTTCTAGCGACATTGCACATAGCCTAGCATTACTAACACGTTTGGTGCTCATAATTTGTGTATATAAAGAACATTAGCTTTTACTGAGAGAATATGCTGACAAGCCCCTCCATGGTCAATTCTACGGCATTATTCGTAGAGAAGAGTTATTGATGGGTCTGGCAAACCTGATTCTCAAGTCTGGTAAATTGAGATGAAAGACTAAGGGATTTCTATTTGCCTGTCAAGACAGCATTATAGACACCTTAGTTCACCGTGAGCGCATTATAAATGTACCTATAGCCGACACCAGCTGACGAGCGTGCAAGGAAGAGCGAGAAACATTTGGACATGTTCTCAGTGTATGCTTAAAGTATGCATTCTACGGGTACATAAAGAGACACAATGCAACTCTAAAAGTATTATACCATGATCTTTGGCACTCCTATGGTGTTGATCTATTGCACGTCTTATCATACGCCTGGGGGGAACTTAAGTCTGTTGAGGAAATTATAAATGTAAGATCTACTGAAATTTCTCATTATCCACCACTCAACGTATCAGTACTACAAAGCCTCATATTGTCATCCAAAATCTAAAGACAAACATTGTTCACTTTATTGAATTTTTGGCACCAGCCGATGGTTATATCACGGCAAAGTAGGAAGAAAAACAAGCGAAATATTATGTACTTTGTTTCAAGTCAAGCAGGCTGTACCAAGGCTATCAAGTAAATCTTGTAGTTCTTATAATCGGCTGTCTTGGAGGTATAAAAAAAGTATTTTTTAGCCAACTTAATAAAATCACGATTTGCCAGCGTCAGGATGAGTCCATCGCGAGCCGGATGCAAAAAACTTTTCTTTTGGGATCACTTTATTTGTTTTTTCAAAACTGTTTCTCATAACATCTTACAGAGATTGGAAGATCTAAGAAATTATGCAGAGCTAAAACTTTCATCTACAACTGTTCCGTCCGCCGCATAAAGCCACCCGCGGCTAGAGATTGAACTTAAAGAAAATGTATATATACGAAGTCTCTTGCTTGACTTTTCCGCTTACTTACCTTCTGGAATAGGCAGAGCAGGAGTGGATGACGTACACGTTCCAGTTGCGTCGGGATCGTTTGCTTTGAGGAACAATGATTGTAGCTTTTGGAGCCTACAACTTCTCTGATTAATAAGTATTTCCTGTAATTCCAATATTTATAATGAGTTCCGAAAGTACATTTATGAATTCCAGTAATTCCATTTGCACTTAAATGCACCATTTTCAAAAATATCTAGTAATAAATGTAAAGAAAAGCATCAGCCAATTATCACCTTATTTTAGTTTCCTGACATTAACTCAGTTGATTGATATACATTTCAATTAAATGAAAAATCATATTTACTACTCTTATTTAGCAAGTGTAACATAAGTTCACATAACTTCTTTGAATAGCGCTTAGGTCGGATAAAAATTTTAACCTGCAGACTGATCTAAAAAAAAAATATTGTTTTGTTACACTTTACCAAGCTCTGAGTTTATCATATATTTGAATATAGAAATACACACCGTTTAACCAAGTTTCGCAGGACTCGTGCCAGTTCAAAAACCAGTTCAAATCAGGCAAGTCTGTATTCCTAATATATTATATCTGCCCCTGCAGAGCCCCGCATGCAAGGGTAAGACTGATTACTCAGAGAGGTGGTTCGGTATCTCCGAGAGACCGTTAGGACACAATCGTACACATAAGTGCCAAATTGACACGGATACTATCACTCTACACCCGTGGCTTAGGGGAGTGGCCACATTGAGTGAAACACTCGAAGAGTGTTTCACCCAATGAGTGTTCGTGGGACACTGCACCAACGGACGGCTGTTTCTTGGTCGCTATGCGGGCCGTAGGTCATTTCCGTCCCGATTCTAAAACTGGATATCGGACCGGACGGGACCTGGACCCAGGGATTCAGAAGTCCCGTGTTAGCTAGGCTCTTTCACCCTTCTACCAGACTACAATTTTACATACCAGGAGAGCCCGTTCATAGGGATATTTTTCTTTTACCCAGGAGTGCCCGTTTATAGGGATTCTTTTATTCATATTCATACACATAGAAGCCCAGGTCCGTTTGATTCCCTTGTTCCACATGCTTAAGCCTCCCCACGAACTACAAGATGTTACAACCCCTAGAGAAGGACAACAAAATAAGTATTATTAGTTTGATTTTCAACTTATATAATTTTAATAAGATTCTTGAGAAAATTAAAAAAAAAAGATTTTTGAATATTTCAGATGAGTTAAGAAAATAATCTAGAAGATTTTAGAGGAATTTTTTAAAAGGATTTTACAAAATGTAAGGGAAAATTCAAGTCTTTTTAAAAGATGTTAAGGAATTTTAGACGTTTGAAACAAAAATCAAGAACTATTTGATAAATTTTCGAAAATGTTTACAAATTTTTAAATATTTTTACTCGATTTAAAACGTCTTAAATTCCTAAAAATATTTTTTTAACAGATTTAAATTTATCTTAAAATTTTTAAAAATCATTCAAAATGTATAAAAGTTGACTTATAATCTCCTAAATTTTCCCAGGAATTTTAAGAAAAATTTTTTGTTTTCTTGGAACTTCTCAACATTCTTTTAAAGCATCTGAAGTTTGCTTTGAAATCTTTAAAAATCTACATTTCTAAAAATCTTTTAAAGTTTAAAATCCTTTTTGAATGTCTTTAATTCTTCTGAGTATTTCTTGGATTTACTCGATTTTTTTGATTTTTTTATCTTGTTAAATTGAAAGATTTTGCTTTAAAATCTTCTACACACTTTTTAGAAATTTTAGGAAATTGTTCGAAATGTTAAAAGACTCTTTTTTGTTTTCTCTTGAAGTTTACTTTTCAAAATAAAAAACCATTCAACATTTTCACACTAATCTTAAGATAATTTATTTTTGAATCTTTTTAGACCTTTTAAATCTTCTGATCTTTAAAAATTATTCAAATTTTTCCTAAATATTTTTTTTTTAATTCTGCAAAATTTAAAAAAAAATGCCTTAAAGTCTTTCAAATTCTCCTTTGACAATTTTAGAAATGTTTTTAAATAATCTCTTAAAATTAATTTTTCGAAATAAGAAATCATTTTTCCTAGAAACCTGCTTTTTTTCTTGAAACCTACAAAATTCTTTAAAATTCTTTACACATTTTAATTACTTTATTATCGTTTGAAAACTTTTGAATATCTCTTAAACTTACTCAATTTTTTTCTAAAATTATGTAACATGGCAAAATTGCAAAATTTTGATTTAAAATCTTTTACTCTTGTTTTAAAAATTATGAGAAATAATTAAAAATATGTTGTAATTATTTAAATTTTTTCTTACAATTCAATACAAAACAATCATTTAAAATTTTTCCATAAATCTTAAGAACACATAACAGACCGTAATAAAACACGAACCTACTCCTCCCCTTTTAATGTCACGTAATATGTGAACGTTCCCTTAGTGATCCGATTTTAATAAAAATGAATATTTAAAACTTTTTGGGGTCCCTGGATTCAAATTTAAATACATAATTTCCAAATTCAAGTTGTCTGTTCAAATATTTCAACTTAAGAATTTGAAAATGGTCTTAATTTTATGAAAATGGGTATCCTGAGGTCTTTGGGGTCACTTGATTCAATTAAAATAATAAGATTTTTCAATTCAAAATTAGGGGTTCAATACATGAATTACGAATATGAACATGTATTAACTTTTTCAAAAAATAAGCCATGATTCATTGAAATTAAACCAATTTAAACTTGGTGAGAAGTGGCAATGAGGAAAAATTCAATTGTAAAAACTATTGATAAAATAATTATTTCATGTAAGTTTCAAACATTTATAGTAAAAAAGCGACCTATATAGCAATGTAGTTTTGGCCTTGCATAGTAAAAATCTGCATTAACTGCAATTAACTGCTCACCACTTTTTTTTATTTGAACTTGAATTTTTAGTTCAGGTCAAATTATCCCAAGTAGGATACATTGAATCGAAAGTCGTTTTTTTTGCTGTAGAATGAATTTTTTAATAGCCCTCATGTTCAAAAAAATTTCCCGAGGGTTTGGTCGCTAACAAGATTTTTTTGAAAAAGTTATTAAAAATTTAAGTTTAATTTTACAAAATGATCAGCATTTGTCTCGTAAACGGATAAATGGATTTTGATGATTCTTTTGATGAATTGTTCTTTATTTTGCATTAAATTTTATATTCAAATACTGTGAAAATTAAATGCCATGTTTTTGTAATTAAAAAAAAGGTACGCATCATATGAAAAAAACAATTTTGTTATTGAAAATTTAATTGCAACTTATGTCATTTTTCTATTAATATAATTCATTTATTTTTAATGTTATTTTTTACGATTTAAACCAAAAATACTCATTACTTATCCAAGAATAAAAGTTGTTCGAAGAAAATTTAGGGATATAATTTATGTGAAGAATTCTGTTGAATGAAATGTTATTGTAGCTTGTGTCGATTTTTCAAAAAGTTATTTTTTTTCATTTAGAATAAATTTTTATAACAAAATTCTGTAACAAATTTGTGGATCTTTTCTGGTTAAACTACTTTTGTCCCTTCATTTTTTTCTTCTCTTGTGTGGTTTTTTCAAATATTTAATTTTTTTATTTTTGATCTTATTTTGTACGATTAAAAGAAAAGCTAATTATCCTATCTAAAATTAAAAAAAATTAAAATTTATTGCCTTTTTTTATTTTCAATATTATTTTTTACGATTAAAACAAGAACTACGCGTCCTATCGAAAAATTATTCATGACAAATTTTTAGCTCTTTCTTGGGTGAGCAACTTTTGCCTATTACTTTTTTTTAGCATGTATTTTTATCTAAAAATTTAATTGTTTTATTTTTAATGTGATTTTTACGATTAAAACAAAAATTAAGTGTTCCATAAAAAAATTATTAATAAAAAATTTATATATGTCTTTTTTGGTCTGCAACTTTTCTCAATTAGGTTTTATTCGTACCTTGCGTCATTCTTCAAAAATTTAAATTTTTTATTCTAATGTTATTTTTCACAATTAATACAAAAACTACGCATTTTGTGAAAAAGTGATTTATAGCAAATTTCTACATCTTTTTTGGTTCCATAATTTTTATCTATTCATCTTTTTTCGTGTCTAGCATAGTGTAACCGTAATATGGAATTTTTTATTTTTCATTATTTTTTTGTGTGAATAAAATTTGAGATTCCGATTTTTCAAGAATATTTGAAAAGTTATCATGATAATCTTGTAGGACTTTCAAAAAGCAACCTTTTTTTTATTGGACTTTTTTCATATCGTGCATTGTTTGACAAAACGAACTTACAGTTCGTTTTGCATCTTCAAATTTTTTGATTAGTATTCCACTACTCAGTATCAGTATTAATAAAGAAAGTGAACATCTGTTCGAAGAAAACACAAAACACAGATTGATGAAGAATCCACGAGATGATGCAATCTTCTGCTTTATAGATCATCAATCATCTCTAGTCTAATACCTCGGTTAGTCCAGCCCTCCTCATAGAATTTCAAACTTGTTATTAGTTTTCGCATTTCCTCAATAGAAGTTTTTAAATAAAATAACGCTAGAGGAACCAATTCTGATTTAAGTTAACCTATACGAGATTTAAACTTTTTTATGGCGGCTATGGCTGCATCGGACATGGTTCAATTATCTGCTGCATATAATTTCAATCGTCGAAAGAGGAATAGATCATTGACTGTGACGTCAGTGACGATTGGGCATGAAATCCAGGCCTTAACGTAAAGAAGGCATGCGAATAAGCAAAACTCCATCCGTCAAAAGCCATCCATCTATCTAACATTAGTGGTAGGTTTCAGGAGTTCTAAAGTGATATTTCTTTTGCTAGGTTAAACTCTTGATATTATTAGACAAAGTTCTACCATCTCTTTATAATCTTCTCGAGGTGAGTTACTTTTTTTTTCCTAACAAAATATTTTTGAAATTCTTCAAATTGCTTAAAATCTCTCGAAAAGCGGAATATTTTGACCTTCAGATGATCCAAATAAAACAGTAAATATACGCCTCCAATAATTACTTTATGCAAGTGATGCCAGCACACCAGTTATAGTAACTTTCTGCTAAGTAATGCTTCTAAAAAAACACACGCACTATTATCTTTTCATGTGTTAGAAGCAGTTGTATCGAAAGCCATACCAATCACGTAACTTAGCACATTCTAAAAGATCAGGAGATAAAAAAAGGGCTTCTGCGATCATTTTGCCTGTTGCATTATAGAATTTAGGAATACCGAGAATCTTATGGAAAGTCTAACCAGTAGTCACGACCGAAAGCCTTTCAAAATTTCCTTTCGTATTTTTCTTATTCGTACTATCTTTCGTCTTTTTTCCGTCCGAACGCATTGCTAAGGGAGGCTTTTTCATTGCAACAAATTCTTCTTTCACATTCTCATCTATATTTGCACGATGGGCAGATCCATGTAGAAAATTTGAAAAATATTTTAAATATCAGTTTTATTTCAGAAAAATATATTCACAAAAAAAGAATGGCATTGTTTGAATAGGGTTCTCTCTATAATTTTTATTTATTATTTCTTTAAAACTGAAAAGACAAAGCAGAGCTAAAAGTTTCAGAACAAAACTGCAACTTTCTAGCAATACTTAAAGAGAATATTATTAGAAACAATTAGTTGTTTAAATGATCATGTCTGCATACCTAAATTAATTGTTAACTCAATATAATTTAAAAGTGGCCAAAAAGTGGAAAATTTTAGAAAAACTGCACCTTTCTAGCTCTATTCTAAGAGACAATTGCTAAAAACAATAATAATTTCTTTATAGAAGTAACGAAAACATCTAGTGGAAAGCAATATCTTATGTACAAGTAACAACTTGTTTGAAGAAAACCGCAAAAAATTATAATAAGCGCTAGAAACTCGTAAAATGCAATTTTCCACTTACGGGGGTTTTCAGGTGCCCCATAAAACAGAGTTATGGGCGTGATATTTTTGAAGTTGAAACTTTGAAAAACCGTTTTTTGAGAAAAATGCTAAACTTTGTAAGTGCCATAAGCCTTCATTTATTAATTGACGCAAATCATGCTAATTTTTAATAAGATTTTTTATAATTTCAGCGTTATTCAGGTTCGCATAAAATGTTCCTGCCAAGTCCAGTGGTCGTCCAGTTGTTGTGCAGATAGTAAAAGGCTTACATAAGGGAACCTTTTTTTTGACCGGGTGAGATTTTTGCTGGTACTCATTATTACTTATTTTCTGATGGTGACAATAATGCGCTATACACCTTAATCTTCATCACTGATTACCTCTATCACGGGACTTATATTGTTTTGTGTTAAAAATTTACTGAGAATTTAAGCAGACCTTATGATTCGCGAAAAGTAGCAGATGAAGTAAATTCTTTATTTTTTTGCTCTGGAAAAAGTATCACCCTCTATGATGCTCTATGTTGATCCTGTCGCTATAGCCCTTACAAAAGCAAAAAACTGAATGATGGTAATCAATATACAGATAATGAAGAAACAGTTTATGAGAGCGATGATTCTTCGCAATTAAGGGACAAGGGTACAGAATTCACAGCAAGCATTACAAATTCTAAGGTAGGCAAAGATTGCGAGCATAATCGCATTCAAGTTCAAAGGACTGTGGCAATGCACAAATGTTGTCGTGTTTGTTATGAGGCACAAGATTTAGCAGTAGTATAGTCGAGCACATTTAATAAGAGTTCGGTTCTTTGACGAAGAATTAAGTCGTATACGTGTACGAGGTGTGTTCAAAAAATAAGGTGACTTTATGGTTTTCTCAAAAAATATTTATTTATTCCTCAATATTTATGTT
>JAUELO010334337.1:0-14852 GCA_032357855.1 Amphibolips quercusostensackenii | reverse complement strand
AAAACACTAGGCAATGACAAAGGATATGAATAGCTGTCTCATTACCCTTTTCGATAAGAGTTTTAGTTTAAGCCCATGAGAATTTTCGCATTTCTGCAGCCAGTGTCCGTCTACTACTCTTTCTGTTATTCCTCGGTTGGTTAACTATTGATTCCTTTAGTAACTAGCCTACTAGAAGTGCCTACAACTGGTTCGGGTTCAGTAAATTTTTCTTTTGCTGATAGTTTCGCTAGCCTGTCCGTGATCCCATTGCCTTTGATGCCACTGTGTCCAGGGATCCAAAGTAGAGTCAGTCGTTTTTTCATCACAGATTGTTTAGTGCCTTAAAGCATTCCTGTACTAGTAGAGACGTAGTTGTTGATCCATTCAAGGCCATTATAGCAGCCCTGCTGTTTGAGCAGGTATGGATGTTTTTTCTGTCGCCATATGTCTGTTCCTTGCAGATGCACTGGAGCAGAGCTATAATCTTAGATTATAG
The DNA here is from genome assembly GCA_032357855.1 of Amphibolips quercusostensackenii. NCBI lineage: Eukaryota > Metazoa > Arthropoda > Insecta > Hymenoptera > Cynipidae > Amphibolips > Amphibolips quercusostensackenii. The sequence goes on along the minus strand of JAUELO010334337.1, from coordinate 14,374 downwards.
GCCAGTGGCGTATGATCCCATCGGGATTGTAAAGCCTATTTTACTTCGTCTACGATAGACACCGGCTTCTGATTTCTCCTTGTTCCTGGAGACACCTGTGAACCAGTTGTCCCTATCACTAGGCAAGTGTGGTCGTTTGGTCCCTGCGCCTACTCACGACATCAGTTGGAATCTATCGTACGTATCGACTCTGAGGCACCAGTAACGCTTCTTGGAATGAGTCCTCTGATTCTTTTTAGTCCAGAATTTACAGTGAGTAGTTCGATCCTGCTACACCAGACCAATATTGTTGTTGAATTTTTTAATTTTTCCTTTCAAAATTGTTTGTACGTCATTTTGCGGTTATAACTGATTTTTGGTCTTATTAGTTTTTAAATTGTGACTAAGTAAATTTAACTTTTTCTATTGATGAAGGTGGCGTGCAGATTGCTTGTAGGCAAAATCAAGATAGGATAAATAGATATATTTGTGGACAAGCATCACCATGTAGGGTCAATTGACTCCAACATAATGATCCGTTTGAATAATAACAATTTATTATAAGATATAATATACGTTTTCTCAAACTGGCTCTGGAATGTATCTCTTGCAATTGGAAGGACGGACATCGAAAAAAATGAATTTTTCTGACGACAAATGGCTGAAAAATGCCTTTTTTCAACAAAATTTGTTTAAAAATATAAATAAATAAACTGATTACGAATGCTGCTTAAATTATTGTTAAGTTCTTAATTAAAAGGACTTATATTGAATAAGGCGAAATTTCCCGTCGACAAATACCTAAATAATGCATTTGCTTATCAAATTTGTTATAATATTAAGAAGAATAATCTTAACGGAAATTTTCTTTATTATAATATTGTTTTTAACCAAATTTTTTGCAGTACAAATTTAAAAAACCTCAAGTTATTGAAAATTGTAGAAACCACACTTTCAACAAGTAATTTTTGTATTAAATTATTTTTGTTTATTATATTATAATAAAACATCTTCAACTAACATTACTCTATAAAACTTAGGCAATTGGAAGAATTTTCCTGATATTGATGGGCACCAGGAACACCAAATACAAAAAATGGCCGTTTCTTAGTCATATATATTTACGTATATAACAAATTAAAGAAATAAATAATCATGCTTGACAACTCTCTGAAAAAATCTATCAGCTCTTAAAAAAAAAATACGTTCAAAGTGATCAATATTTGTGAGCTGTACGTTATTTTGAACAAAAAAAGTCACTTATCTTCACTGTGCAACCGACAGGCAGACAGATGAAAATTTAAAAAATCATTATTATGGTTCAAAATTCAAAAATTGAAAAAGGTTTTTTGAATTATAAAAATTTTATTTGACAGGTGAATTTCCATGAAAGTCAGTACGCGGAGGTTTCTTGAATCGTAGAATACAAATTTGACATCAAAATTAAAAAATTCAAAAAAAGCAAACAGAAGTTCAAAAATTTTTTTTAACTGGTAGATTTCAATAAAGTCAGTAAAATGTAGGTTTTTAGGTAAAAAATATAAATTCAAGATGAAATTTCCAAAATTCAGAAAGTTAACACTAATTTTAAAAATTAGGTTAAATTATTTGATTTCCATTAAAGTTAGTACGACGAGGATTTTCGAGTCACAGAACACGAATTATGAGACTCAAATCAAAAATTCAAAACAGTAACTGAAATTTAGAATCAATTTTTAATTGGTAGATTTCAATAAAAGAGGGTTTTTGCTAGCATAGAAAACCATTTTTCGAGTCAAAATTCAAAAATTTAAGAAAAAACTTCATTTGGTAATTTTACTGAATTGTCGGAGTCCCGTGACATTCAGTAGGAGGGTATGTTTTAATTCAAAAAGCACGAATTTTGGGCCAAAACTAAAAAATTAAAAAAGCGAACCAAACTTTCAAAAATTGATTAAATTGGCGGATTCTTATGACTCAGTATCATATCGTTTTTCGAGTTTTAGAATACGAATTTAGGGTCAAAATTAAAACAAATCAACCTATATTTTGAGAATTTAAAAATCAGTAGATTCCCATGAAAGTCATAGCCATGGGGTTTTCTAGTCTTAAAATACGGATTTTGGGTCGAAATAAAAAAATTCAAAAAGTCGCCTCAAATTTTGAAATTTTAAATTAATTAGTGAATATCCATGGTACTTAGTAGAAAAGGGTTTTTCGTGTCACAAAACACGACTTTGGCGTTAGAATTCAAAACTCTAAAGAGTTGACATAAATTCAAAAAATTGTATTAATTTATATATTGACATGAAAGTCAGTGTGAGGATTTTTTTTGATTCGCGTTCTTCTTGAATTTTTGAATTTTTATTAAAAACCCGCATTTTGAAACTCGAAAAATCTATTTGTTACGACTTTTATTGAAATCTATTGATTTATTAACATTTTCAAAATTTGAGTTAAATTTTGGAATTTTTACCACAGGGGGCCATTCAATTATTGCGTAACACATCTTACGGAGAAGGGTTGAATTAAACTTTAAATATTTTCTTAAATTGGTAGATTTATATGAAAGTCATAACCACAGAACCTTAATCGAAAAAATCTTTCGTGATGAATTTCATAACAATATTCAGATTATTAAAATTTTTTAATTTGTTGCAACTTCTTAAATTTTTGAATTTTTGCCCCAAATTTATGTTTTTTTCTGGTGGAAAATTCGGCTCCTACTAAGTTTTATGGATATTACTAATTAAATAATATTTTCAAAATTTGTGTGAAATTTTTAAGTTTCGACCCTGAATTCGTATCCTAAAATTCGAAAAACGACCTCATACTGACTTACGAAAATCCACTATTTTAATTAAATTATGGAAATTTAGGTCACTTTTTGAATTTTTGTATTTTAGCTTCAAGTTTATGTTTTGTGACTCAAGAAATCCCCTCCTACTGACTTACGTGGAACTCTAAGAATTTAATGAATTTTTTTTAATTTGGGTCAACTTTAAAAGATTTTCAAATGTGACCTTAAATTTGTTTTTTTTTTAGCTCGGAAACCCACCATTTATTGACTTTCATTGAAATCTACCAATAAAAACGAATTTCCAATATTGTTAGTGTTTTTTGAAATCTTTAATCTACCAATTTAATTAAACTTTTAAATTTTAAGTCAACTTTTTGAATTTAGAAAGTCAACCTTAAATTTATATATTTTAATTCAGAAACCCTATCTTGTTTCTGACTTTCATTGAAATATACCAATTAGGTAAAATTTTCCAAAATTTAGGTTGATTTTATAAAATTTGAATTTCGACTTGAAATTCGTGTCCTGTAGCTCGAAAAACCCTCTTGTATTGACTTTCATAAACATCTACCAATTACATAAAATTTTAAAAATTTGAGTCAACTTTCTGATTTTAGAAATGTGACCTTAAATTTGTATCTTTCTATTTGGAAATCATTCTTTTACTGAATTTTGTGTCAAAATTAGTGATTTGTGACTCAAAAAACATCGGCGCACTGACTTTGATAAAAATTTATTAATTTAATTGAATTTTCAAAATTTGAGTCAACTTCTTGAATTTTGGAAATTCGACCTCAAATTCTCATTTCTCTACTAGAAAACCTACTATTTACTGACTTTAATTCAAATCTACCAATAAAAAAAAAGTTCCAAAATTCGTGTTGCTTTTTTCAATTTTTAAGTTTCGACTCAACATACGTGTTCTGTGATTCGAAAAATCCCGTCATACTGACTTTTATTGAAATTAGTCGACTTAACAAAATTTTCAAAGTTTGAGTCAACTTTATGAATTTCGAAAATTTGACCTTGAATTTTTATTTTTATACTCGGAACATCACCATTTATTAACTTTCATTGTAGTTCACGAACTAAAAAGAATTTCCACAATTTTGTTTTGCTTTTTTGAATTTTTGAATGTTGACTTAAAATTCGTGTTCTGTGTTAACTGTGTTAACTTTTTAAACTTTGACCTTGAATTCATATTCTAAAATGCGAAAAGCCACCTCATACTGACTTATGGAAATCCAACAATTCCAAATAGTTTAAAAAATTTAATTTTTTTCAATTTTTCGAACCTTGACCCCCAATTCGTGCTTGTGACTCGCAGAACACCCTGGTTATGGCTTTTATAGAAATGTACCAATTTAATAAAATATTCAAAAATTCATTAAACTCTTTAACTTTTTTTTATTTTGACTTAAAGTTTATATTTATTGTCTTGAAAAATCCTTTGGTTATCACTGATTAAGTATTACGTAACGCATCTTAGGGTAGGAGGAGGGTCTAGCATAATGTACCATAAAAATCGAAAAGCCACCTCGAAATGATTTTCATGGAAATCCATCAGTTCAATTATATTTTCTAAAACTTAGGTCGCTTTTTTAACTTTTGAAATCCAACCTCAAATCCGCATTCTTCAAGCCGAAAAACTCCTTAGTACCGAGCTTTCTTAAAATCCCCTCACCTCAACCTATCTCTATGGATGCTATTTAAACGTGATTTAAGACAATTTTGTACTTTTTCAAGACAATAAATTTTTCTGTTTGATCTTTTATCGTATTTTGCATTTTTGACAATAAACTTTAATTTTTTATTTTTTTATGGATCTTATTACGTTTAAAAGAAAAATCTTTTTCGTATCAAAAAACGCTTAAAGGCGATTTTGCAGAACTTCCTGAAAGTGATAATTGTGTTACTAGACTGTTACTGTTACTAGACTGTTACTGATCGTATTCAATGTGGAAAATTTGAATTTTAAATTTTCCCATTTTAATTTTTTACGTCTTAAATAATAAATATTGTCGGTAGAAGGCTGGCCAACGAGCTTGGCCTGTCTTTCTGATCTACAAAAGAGTGCAGTGAAGGAAATTTGAATTAAAAGATTTTTTCGAAAGTTATCGTGTCTTTGTACTACAGACAAGCAGAATTTTAGAATGATGAGAATGTCAAAATCAGTAACTGAGATCAGTGACCCACTTTTCACAAAAAAAACTTCTATAATAAAAAAAAACAGAAAATACTCAAAGAATATTGTAATCTTTGATGAATTAAATGGAGCGAAAATTTTATTGACATAAGTCTGAAAAGTATTATTTACACTAGAATGTATTCGATGTCACGTCAGTGGTTTCAAGATAACTGTTACGAAAATATACTATTTGCTGTACAGAAAATTAGTACAGTGTCATATAAAATACACATTTTTATCTGGTTTCCGCATTTTTATCTAACCACCTACATGTAATGGACAGGACTTGTGGATACGTTAGCTAGTGGATCTCGGCAAGAGCATACGTGACTCTTTGAGAGATTTTGAAAGGGTCAATTATATTTATATGTACAGAAAATGAGGCCCATTTTTGGTGCCCTCATTATCATATTCATTCACTTCTTAACCGAAATTGGTGAGTACCGTAATAATAATAATGATTTTTTTAATACTTGGAAAATGTGGATCTTCGGTCAACATCCACATCGTTTGAATTAGATATCAAGAGTTGTGTGCACTAGCAGATTTCTTTCATAATATCTGATGTTCACTTGTCAGTTTTTGGTATTTAAATGTATTATGTAAAATTTAATTCGAGAATTTCTAATGATGACAGATCACGACTGACTCACTGAATCCATTTTATTCATCACCGTTTTAGTATTTTTAAATATGTTTTTAAAAAATCAAATTTCTAAATCTTTTTTCATTGCCTTTTTACAGAAACAGCGGGTCCTATGAGAAGACTTAGAATTAATCCTACTTATTTCAAAGATGATTTGCCTGACGCACCGCTTAATTTCGATCTAGAAAGTCTTCACGGCACACCTGCTCGTAAGCAATCCGATCCAAGACGCAATCTCATTCATCGGCAGTCGAACCTCCGACCACAAATTTCCCAAAATCCTCCGCCTTTTACAGCTCCTAATTCTAGCAATAATCGTCCAGTCCCTAATCCATCCTCTAACCCTAATACCGAAGAGGAATTATCGGCCCAAGCCTGGAAGGAGTATAAACGATATGAAAATGAACTTAATCAGAATTTATTACAAGGGGGTCATGAAGTTCATGGACCTGGAGCTCATGTACCTGGAACTTATGGACATGCAGCTTATGGACCTGGAGCTTATGGACCTGGAGCTTATGGACCTGGAGCTTATGGACCCGGAGCTTATGGACCTGGAAATAATCACTTGTACACTAATCCTGAAATGTCACCAGCGGAAGATTTATCTAGAATATTTGATAACCAATCTCCTCCAAAAATAGATGATTACAGCGGACATCGGTCGCTACCCTCAGCTGCAGCAGCAATTGATCATTACAATTTGCATATATACGACGAGAAGCAAAAGCGTAAATATAAACGTTATGGTTCGGGCAAATAAAAGTGAAACTTCTTGCTTAATATGAAAACTGTATTGGAAACCAATATGTGATTGCACATACAACAATAAATTCTATTTTTCATTTTTATTTCTAATTCATGCGCATGTATGTTTTCTTTTATGTAATATTCTTTGAAATACAGAGATTGGTTACTGACATTATTGTATTAATGGTGTTTTCTATCCGATAAAATTTATTTATTATAATATAGTGGATGTCATGCACAGAAGGAAACTGGACTTATTGTTTTCCTCAAAAAATGTGTAGTTAAGCTATCTAGAATTTTTGTTAAATATGTGCTTACTATTTTTACTGCTTGATTTCCGTAATAATGCAACCAGGAGAATCGAGGCTGGATGACTATGAATTGGTAAAGAGCAAAGAGGCAGATAAAGAGACAAAAGGCTGAATAATAATTCGTGTCATCATTTTTCATTTGTATGCTTTATTTTGAAACTGCTGAGCTGCCTTGTGTTAAGTCATTAATTTGAAAATATTCTATTTGCAATAATGTGTCATCAATTAAAATTTATATTTGTTAACCTTATCACGAATAAACCACATGACTCTCATGTTAGAAAAACATGTTTTTACATAGAATTTTACTATAAGACGATAAGTCCTCAAAGCAGCTAGTTTGATCAACAGTCGTAGATAATTACTAGCACGATTTCTCATACATAGACATACATAGAATATTCTAGTTTTCAATGAAATCGTACAGTTTTAATTCCAAAGAAGTTTTCATAAATTTAAAAAATGTTAATATGCAGCAAGAATCAAGATGAGACTGTCTTAATTTTTGACTAAATTTCAAGCAATCAGAAATTTCAGAAGTAGAAATTTGAACGAACTCTAGATTAGGAAGCGTTTTAAAGATCGGAAATTTGTAAAGTCATAACAATTTTATTAAGCCTTTCTCATTAGAGTAATACATCTCATTTTCAAGCCTAGAATTTAATCAGTATTTCCAGTTTATCAACTAATTTTATTAAATTGGTTTTATGTGAACAATGACTTTTGCGGATTCCATAAGATATCAACGTTTTGAGGGCCCCTGAGTCAGAAAAAATAGTTTTTACGTCGGTGTCTGTCTGTTGTCATTGTCGTCGTTGTCGTCGTTGTCGCCTGTGAAGACGATAACTTTCGACAGAAATATTGTATTGAATTTCGCTTTCGCACACTTTTTAAGGGTGTAAAAAGAAAGGAAAAGTTCGTAAGCCAGCTATTTTGGATCATAACTCAAAAAGTTGGAGCATTTTCAAAAATTTTTAGACCACTTTTTTTAAGATTCAAAAATTCTATGTACGGCTTTTTATATAACACAAAAAAATGACCAATTAATTTTTCATGACTTTTTTCAATAAAATTAAGATTACTAGAGTTATATCGTTTACAAAATACAAAAAGACAAATTAAAATGAAAATTTTAAGCCAAACAACGCACGGTATGAAAAAAGTCTAAAAGAGAAAAACATTTCTCTTCAAAATTTCTACCAGATTATCATAACAGCTTATTGAATTTTTCTGAAAAATCGAAAGTTAAAATTTTTGATCTCATCAAAAATAATCAAAAATAACAAATTTTTCTTCGCGGTTGAACCATGCAAGATACAAAAAATATAAATAAACAAAATTCATGCGTTAAAAAAAGAGCTACAAATTTGTTATGTATCATTTTTTAATAGCATGCCTTGTTTCTGTTTTATTCGTAAAAAACAGCATTAAAAAAAAAAAGAAAAAAAATGTTTAGACAAACGACACAAGCTACGTAAACAGTAATGAAAAAAAGTTGTTTATCTAAAAAAAAGCTACAAATTTTTCATCGATTATTTTTTAAAGGATGCGTTATGTTTGTTTTATTCGTAAAAAACATTAAAAGTAAAAAAATTAAATTTTCGGACAAACAGCACAAGCTGCAAAAAAAGATAATGAGACAAAAATGGTTTGTGCAAAAAAGAGCTACAAATTTGCAGTGAATTATTTTTTAGTCAAACGCATAGTTTTATTTTCAATCATAAAAAATAAAATTAAAAATTAAAAAATTGAATTTTTGGACAAACAGGACAGGCTTTGAACAAAAATGAGCAGACAAAAGTTACTTATCCAAAAAAAGAGCTACAAATTTTTCATTGACAATTTTTTCACAGGGAGCGTGGTTTTTGTTTTAATCGTAAAAATAGTAATAAAAATAAAAAAATTAAATTTTTTGAAAAACGACACAGGTAAGAAAAAAAACTAACTGACAACTGTTTTTCACCAAAAAAGGATCCCTAAATTTTTTATCAATAATTTTAAGACAGGATCAGTAGATTTTCTTGTGATCGTAAAAAATAAAATCAAAAATAATTCAATTAAATTATTGGAAGAACGAAACAAAGGACAAATAAAGATTAAAAGATAAAAGTTGTTTGATCAAAAAAGATCTACAAATTTGCTACAAACTCTTATTATAAAAATATATTAAAAATAAAAAAGTAACTTTTTGGAAAAAGAACACAAGCTACAATAACATTTTATTTAAAAAAATTTTTTTGACTAATATAAATCCACGAAGTTGCTTAAAATCACCTTACGCTAAGATGGGTATTTTTTATAAGTATAAAAACAAAACAATGAAAATACGTACACATGTTTTAATACCAATGCATATTATGAATTGTAATAATATAAATTAATTGAAATGATACATTTTTCAGAGTATCTGAAATTAAAATTTAATGCAAAATACGAAAAAAATATTAAAGTTGTTATGATAAGTAAAATTTGCACTTTATTTCGAAATATGTGAATAAGCAATCACAGGCCGAGGTACAGAAATAAAATATACATTTGATATAATATAGTTGAACTTAATGTAGAAAAGTTCGCACTGTGCACAAAAGCAAGTGCGGAGCACGAGGTACGTGATGAGAATGTGTTTGTTTAAGCTGAAAGAGCTTTAACAAAAGATAATTTACAATAACCAAACGACAGTTGTTGATGCTTCGATCTTTAATTTTAAAAGGTCTGTGTTCAAATGTAGGGGAAATACGAAGACCGAGCGCGTAGTGCGAGGTAAATACATTATCGAGCGCGAAGTGCAAGATACATACATAATCGAGTGCGAAGCGCGAGATAAATATATTAAAGAGCGCGAAGCGCAAGAACCAATAGTCGCACGCCCTAGGCGCGCTAAAAATTTCGAGCCGCGCGCGCAGCGCGCGATAAGAGTGTGCCCGCGCAGCAGGGGGATTTTTTTTTAATTTTAAATACAGGCAAATTTGAATTTTCAAAATAAAAATCTAGAAAATCTTGTTATTATGTGTACTCTTTACCCCTAAAAGAAATTGATTGGATCGGACATAGTTTAATAGTCATGCAATGAATTTTTAGTTTTTCTACTTTCAATGTTTTATAGATTTAAGAATTTAATAGTTAATGTCTTGAAATGATCATTGAAAAAAAAAATTAGAATTTGTTTGACGAATGCCCTCTCCAGCATCTGTTGGTGGGAAAAGTCCGCTCTTCTATATCCAGGTCACAAAAACCATCGATTTTTTATTGGATTCAGATGTCCGATAGAGGCTATAAAAAGAAAAAAAATGTGATACTAAAATTGCCAATTGTCACGTTACATTATCGAAATTTTCAATTTTGTCAAAAAAATGTCCTCTGCGTCATCGTACTTTAGAGAATACAAATTTGAGGTCAAAATTCAAAAATTCAAAAGAGCAAACAAAAATTTGTAAATTAATTTTAGTTGGAAAGTTTCAATTAAAGTCGGTAAAATGTGGAGTTATAAGTAGTAGAATACGAATTTAAAGGGCACATTTCCGAAATTTCAAAAGTTGACTATAATTTTGAAAATTTTATTAAAATGGTAGAATTTTATGAAAGTCAGCACATAAGAGTTTTTCGTGTCACAGAACACGAATTTGGTGTCAAAATCTAAATTTCATAAAAGCACCTAAAATTTTAAAAATTCTTCATAACTAATATGTATTTCAACGGAAGTCAATAGAAGGTGGGTTTCCGAGTCACAGAACACGAATTTAGGTTTAAGATTTGAAAATTCCAGAATTTGATTCAAATTTTAAACATTTTATATTTTCATTACACTAATAGATTGATATTAAAGTCATGAACATGGGGGTTTTCGAGTCTCAAAATACGTATTTTGGGTCAGAATACAAAAATTTAAAAAGTTGACTCAAATTCCGAAAATTATATTAAATTAGTTAATATCCATTAAACTTCGTATGAGGGTTTTTTTTCTAGTCACAAAACACGAATGTGGCGTTGAAATAGAACCTGCCTACTTATTAGAGGGTCAAGCCTAGATTACTCTTAAACTCGAAAAACCACCTCGTATTGACTTCCTTGGAAATCTCCCAATTGATTTTCAAAATATTAAATCAACTTTGAATTTTTTTATTTTGTCTTAAAATTTGTATACTTATACTCGAGAAATCCTTTCGTTCTGACTTCTATACAAATCTGCTAATTTAATACAATTTACGAAATTTCAAGACAACTTTTTTAATTATGACCCCAAATTTGTATTCTTATTTGTATTCTAAGTTTAGAAATTTAAGTGATTAGAAATTTCAAAAATTCATTATAATTTTTCATTTTTATCATAATTTTGATTATAATTTTCGAATTAAGACACTACAATTTCGATAAAAACTAGAATATTCGTTACTGAAAGTAAACAAAATTATATGAAAATAGTCTATCTTTGACAAATGATACTAGAAATTATTTGCGACTGTTAATTTAACTAGCTGCTTCAAAAACTTATCGCATTAAAGTAAAATTCTATGTAAAAACATATTTTTATAACATGCAAGTCATGTGGTTAATATATTTAAATTAATGACGCAAAACACTGAGACGTTTATCAGTTTCAGATTTATCACACAGATAAAATATTATTGCGCGAATTATTATTTAGACTGTTGTCTGCTTATCTGCCTTTTTTCTCTTTGCCTATTCATAGTCATCTAGCCTTGTCTCTCCAAAAGCAACATTACGAAAATCAAATAGAAAAAATAGTAAAAGCATATTTAACCAAAATTCTGGTCAACTTTACCAGATATTTTTTTAGGAAGAAAATAAGTTGAGCCTTTTTCAAGCATGACATCTCCAATATTATAAAAATCTCCTCGCTGCGCGGGCACATTCTCATCACGCACGGCTCGCAAATTTCAGCGCGCCTAGGGCGCGCGACTTTTGGCTCTCGCGCTTCACGCTCGATAATATATTTTTCTCGCGCTTCGTGCTCGATAAATTATTTACCTCGCATCCTACATTAACGCATCCTAGCGTAAAGTAGATCGAAGCAAATCTGGAGATATCATTTAGGCGAAAAATTTTGTTATATAAAATGTATTGTAGCTTGTCTCCTTTTTCCAAAGAGTTAATTTTTTATTTTCAATATATTTGTATAACAAAAGCTTATAACAGATTTGTAGATTTTTATTGCCTATCAAACTTTTGTCTTTCTATTTTTTGGCCTCTTTTGTCGTTTTTTCAAAAATTTAATTTTTTAATTTAATTTTTTACGATTAAAAGAAATTCTACTTGCCCTATCAAAAAATTATTCTTTACAATTTTGTACATTCTTTTTGGGTTACAAATAAAACAAAAACTACAAATTTTATTAAAAAATAATAAATAACAAATTTGTATGTTTTTTTAATGCACAGTTTTTGTTGATTCATCATTTCTCGTATCTTGCATAGTTTGACTAAAAAATAGAATTTTCTCTTATTTTTTGTGCGATCAAAATTTAAATTTTCAGGAAAATGAAATTTTTATGATAATATATAAATGTAGGGCTTTTAAAAAGCAAAGTTTGTCTTTTCCAGACTTTTTTTCATATGGTGCATTGTTTGGCTTAAGATGCTCATTTTCTTTTCTTTGGATTTTAAAAATGCTGTGCCATAGAACTTTCAAATTAAAAGAATGTTTTAAAAGATTTTTCAAATGCTATAATTTTTTGAATTTTCATCTAAAATAGCTGGTTAACGACCTTGACCTTTTATTTTGGGCTGTGTCTAGTGGTCCCGGAAAGTTGGGGGACTTGGAAAAGAGTACGGGCTAGCCGTCCCGAATTTTTGGGACGACTAACCAATCGTATAAAAAATATTGGACAAGTCATCCCAAATTTCGGGACGACGAGACACTAAGTTCTTTGTGGTCCTTAAACCTGTGTGCTGAAGCACAATTTAATCTGAATGGTCTTTAAAAATTTATCTAGGATACAAACAACGGCGACAACTGCAGCAACAGCAACAACAACAACAACAATGACGACAACAACGACGACAGACTGTTTTTTCGGATTTAGGGGTTCTCAAAACGTGGAGATTTTAAGAAATCCTCGGTAGTTATTACAAAAAACAAATTTTATTAGGTAGAAGACACCTTAAATACAACAATATCAGTAAGCAATCTCTGTATTGTGAAAAATTTTACATAAAAGAAAACTCACGTGCGTATCAATAAAGTAGTCTAGATACATCTTCCGCTTGTGACATTTCCGGATTAGTGTGTGGATGATTATTTCCAGGTCTATAAGCTCCAGAAGAAAGATTTTCGACCATATTGTGTTGGAGAAGCAACGGTATCAACGTGACAGCCTCATTAGCTTCATTCAAACTAGAACCAATTTGGGCTTTGAGTTTTTGTTAATTACTTGTGGGTTCTGTAACAAAAAAAAAAAGATTTAGGACTTTGTGGTATTAAACATGTATTTGAAAATATTAAACTGTAATGAATAAAAGGGATTCCGTAAATCAGTCGTGATTTGTCATTAGTAGAAATTTTTTATTTAGTTTTACACCATACAATTAACTATTGAAAGCTGACAAGCAAACACTATATTCCCCAAAAAAAAATCTGCAGGTGCACACTACTCTTAATATCTGATTCAAACGATCTAAATGTGGAAGCCAAAAAAATGTGTCTTCTATATGACACTGAAATGATTTATTGCACAGAAAAATATAAATGTTTGATAATAGATATAATGTGACTAATGTGACTAATTTGACTAATTTGCTATCAAACACAATCCTGGTGCAATAATGTTCAATGAATATGATTGCTAGTAATCATCATTAGATCGTAACCTTTCGATTGTTTTTAAATATTAATTTTGTGTGAAATCACCGGAGAATTCTTAGGAAGCAAGCGTAATAAAGTTACACAATTATAATTTGAAAAATCGCAAATATAGTCTCACAAGCAGTTTATTCATATTACAAAAACATAGTTCACTACGTACGGATGAAGATTTAAGCTAAATATTTTGAAACACATTTAGTGTAATTGATACTTTTTACTTCAAGTTCCTCAGAGAATTTTCCGTTTCTTTAATTGTAGAAGTTTTTTTGTGTAAAACATGGAATTGAATCTCCTCATTATTTGGGTAACCGATTTTTACATTCTCATCATTCTAAATTTCTGTCTGTCTGTAGTCAGTAGATACGATAACTTTTAAAGAAATTTTTAAATTATAATTTTCTTTGCTACACTGTTTTGTTTCCCAAAAAGACAGGCTAAGTTTCATGACCAGCCTTCTACCGCCAATATGGATTATTTCAAGCATAAAAAATAAAAATGAGAAAATTAAAATTTAATTTTTCTACGAAACGGGATTAGATACGATCAGTTGTCTAACCACAAAATTATCACTTTCAGGAAGTTTCACAAAATTGCCTTAAAGCGTCTTTTATTACAGATAATGATTTTTGTTCTAAACGTGGTAAATTAAATTTTGAGAAGCATCCATAGTTTGGACGTGAAATAAAAATTTTTCAGATTTTTTTATCTGGAACGAAAACTCGACGATTCCGGATCTGGATCCAATTATTTTTTGAGGCAGTTCCAGGTTCGTTCCGAAATAAATTCACATTTATCTCTTCTAGTTTCAGATCTAATCAACCTCGTTCCGAGTTTGTGCCTAGCCGGAACAAAACCCGAACCAGAATCTCGTGAGCCAAGCAATGTGCAGTCGAACCTGGATT
>JAUELO010333370.1:0-14858 GCA_032357855.1 Amphibolips quercusostensackenii | reverse complement strand
ACAGGAACAGGGAGATTGCTGAAGAGGCGCGATGGGTCAGCGAGAAACTGTTGATTCTCCCTGATCCACCTCTCCCTCTTCTGTATTCTTCTCTTTGCGTCAGATAAGACTCTTATTTTGTCAACAATGTGCTGCCTGATTGTCCGCAGCTTTGTATTGTTCAGCGTATGATGGTCGTTCCTCAGTTCTTGGGCGAATTCACAAACCCTTTTCGTAAACGGTCTATCAGATGTTATGTAGTCAATCACACACTAAAGACGGGGCGCATTCTGTCTTGCTCATCCAATCTTCTTGTTTAGTTGATGCAAGCGCCTTTTGGTTTTTTGATCCATCGTAGGTTTTAACCTTCGGTTTGAATCAGCCAAAGCTCTCGCAGCACCAAAAACTGAACAATTGATAGTCCAGAGGTCGGACTCTTTCGAGATATCCTCACGAAGGGAGGTATCCATTTTAGCCAGTTCTTGGGGCTTAGAGGAAACCTGAATGTTGATGTTTCTTCTTGTCTTGAAATCGCTATCATCTCTTAGTAGGTGCCTGGTTTCTTCGGTTGGTCCTAAGGTCGCTTCCTCCGCTTCGGCTGTGGCTTGTTGATGCAGCATCTGGGGAAGCGTTCCGCGTACATATTCATGTGTCCGGAGGTTTTCGGCTTGATTCCCTAAAGACATTTGCATAAAGTGCTGAAGCTCTAGGTGTTTCAAGCACCACTGAGTGTGCATACGCTCTATGAATCCTTTGTGGACGGGGATAATGCTGGCACCGTAACAGTCTAGTTTTTATTGTATAACTACCTAATAATAATTGTGAATCATATGAATAATTGTATACTAAACATTTAATATTCGAGTGGTAAATGAATTTGCAGATTGCATTTTGCAGTTTATGTTCATGGTAACTACTGTAACTGTAACGTCAGTGGTAACTCATTTTTAACTTTTTCTTACTTTATCAATTACCAACGCGCAACGTCTGAAAAATGCTGAAAACTAGAAAGTAACTCTCGGGACTTAGGTTCACCTACCAAGGGGGCACTTTCAGCAGTCCGATTTTGACGGAGTCTCTAATTCTGCTCTTATTCAATTGCATGAGGAATCTCACACCTCATCTCTGCTACAACCTTCGAGTCGAGCGGTCCCAGTAGGGCCTTACAAGCGATGTCGAAATTTTGGCCAATTACAATTTCGATATCGCTATTAAATACCAATAATTATCGAGGCGATTTCATTTTCAGAGACACATAGAGTAGAGTTGAAACTAGTTTGAACTGATTCAAAATTGCAAAATGTAAATTATGCTTTTTAACTCTATTTTACCTCGCATTTCAGGCGCCACCTTGGCGAACGGAAGTCGTTTATCTAGACAAGTTCAGTTTTTCCTTATTTCCTAGTTAATCTAAGTCATGTCGATCCTATTACTTAACTTCTAGATGGAAAGAAAAAGAGAGAATGTGTCCAATTGTTGCAAAATGTGCCATAATTATTTTATTCTAGGTATAGACAATAAGTTAATTCAATTAACTCATTCATCCTAATTTATAACATTTAATATTTAATATTAATTATTATTGTATTTTATTAACCTTTGGAGACTATTTTGGAAGATTCTTACATATATTGTTTTAAAATATATTTCTTCTACTGAATTTGGATTTAGTTTTCATTTTCCACATCAAGATGATGCCGTTTAACCTCTGGTGTGACGGTCGCGAATTTTCGGTAGGAAATTTAAAAAGATTCAAATTTAAAATTTGAAATTGGGTCTTTTATTTCACTGAAAAAAATCTCTACTTATAATCTACCTCATAAACCTAAAATCATCACAAATTCATATTTAAACACTTTGCGTTATTTTGAATGTCCAGGGAGGTGGTGCCTCTAGCGTGCGACATAGATATTAAAGAACAATCACCGATTGTTACACAGAAAAGTCGCACGATGATACGCAGCTTCTAGTCTCACGACCTGACTTAAGCGCAGTCTGCGAATTTTAAACTAAATTCCTTCCCCGGAGGACCAGGCAGGGGCGGGATTCCGATGCCCTCTAGTCTAGTTGATCGAATCTCTTTTTCTGTTGTATGAAATGTTCGATTGGTTCTGAAACGATCAACTGCAACGGTCTCCTTCTATCTTATGTGTCAAAACGAGAGTGGCAATATCCGGTAATTAAGAACTCTCGACATTTCGATTATCGACAGTCAAAAGGAATGGATACGGATACGCTACAGCGTATCCTGATAGTATCCACATATCATCCTTTCCGTAACTGCTTATACCTATCATAAACGTCTGCTGACTGCGAATTCAAGCGCATCGATAATCGCTAAAATAGCATATGCTACTTACATACGCTACGATACGCTTGAAGTCGCCTTTAGCAGACGTTTATAAGGGCTCTTTCACACATTCCGTCAATCGGTCGTCAGCCAACCAAAATATCGGAATATCCATTCAAACCTTCCAAAAAATTAGCTCAATCTAGTAATACTTTGGTTATCTTCTGCAACTCACGGAAAGATTTCTAAAATATTACTAGATTTCACTGAATTTTACTGAGGCGTAAATGGATATTTTGATATGTTGGTCGGTCGACGACCGATTGACGGACGGTTTAAAAGAGCCATAACAGGTATTGTACTTTAAAAAAATTGTAAAGCTACAAAAAAACTATTGCAATTACTCTATTACCTTCTAACAGCAATTTTAAAGTAAAATCACAATTGCAATTCAAATATTCATCTTGCATTTTTTTATTGAGTTTTCTGCAAGTTACAGAAAGGATACTATGTGAATACTATAGGGATACGCTGTAGCGTATCCGATCTTTAAGTGGTACTGTGATACAAAAAATATTCGATTTTTGTAGAGTTGAAGTAACTACATTTGAAATGATTTTAGTGAAATATTTTAGTTGAATAGAAAATTCGAAGATTATTATTGATAAAAATGACTTATGATGTGTTTCCTTATGGTTTGGGTAAAATAAATATGCAGTAACAAAAACTAAATGATTAACCTGCAGGATTGTATTTTTTATAATTCAAAATAATATTCAAAAGCACTCATTGAATAAACGTGTATTTATATTTTATGACATCAAAGTATTAAAATCAGGCAAAAGAAAGTTTTAAGAAGATACGGTCGCGCATACTATCTGCAAAAAGTTAGTCCTAAGTCCTGTCAGTCTTAACAGAAAATTTTTGGCGATGATTGTCCACTACCCATAGATATGTTGTGTATACAGACGAGTACAAACTAACTCCTTAAGATCTGGGCGTAGACGTGGCAACTTTGCGTTGTCGGTTGGCTACCACGTTCTTGTTTCATTTTCCGAAAAGTTTAACATTCTTAAATTTTGCATACCTCTCATTCTCTAACTAAGATGACAAGAATTCTAAATTTTTTTTAAAAATCTTTATTAAACCCCTTTCTAACATATATTAGTTTAAAAAAACAATAAGAATAGTTTACGAGCTAGAGTTAGAAATGTAACTTCTTCCTATGCTTGAGATAGGCTTTACGTGTATAAAGGTTTAACTTTGATCTTAATTAGGTGAACTCAGGAGAGCACAATATCTTTTTAATTTCAAAAACGTTTAAATAACATTCCCAAGAACCTATAGTAAAAGTTTAAACAAATCCGTAAAAAAGTGTCTTCGTGATTGTACCTTCTTAATTTTCAGATGATGACTTTAGTGCATGCACAATGCGTCGCAAATGTCAGCATGCGTACAATCATCCCGTGACGGAACTATGCGACGCATACATGCGTGGACTACGAATGCAGTTTGCAATCTACCAAAGTAAATATAAATTAATAATTCTTATCTGCCAAAAGAGTTTTAATTTAAATTCAAACTAATACGAAGAAAAACGTTTAGAAAATGATTGTATGCAAAATAAAAATATATTTTTCAAAATATTAAATTAAAAGGAGTTAAAACATTACATTAAAACAGAAAGATACAAGTTCATTCAAAAATATATAAGAACGAATCATCAACGAAATAAAATGTACTAGATCGAAACCCAGAAAGAAATTTTTCAACTAAATAATTAAATTTTTAACTAAAAAGATAAATTTACAATAAAGATGGAATAGGTTTTCCAGCTGAAAAATATATTTTGAACCGAAAAAAAACAAATTTTTAACAAATATTTAAATGGTCTTACCGAGATTCAATACAGAAACCGCCCTTAAGCCAAATGAGATTTCGTATCAACTAGTCGAAGTCACTTGGCTTAAGATTATTATTTGCAAATCTTCAGCTTGATAGCCGCCATATTGGATGATTATCGTTCACTATACGAATTTCGTTTTTCGCAATTTTTAGCTGAACCAAGTATCCGGAAAATCTGTAAAAATGCGCAGTACTTCTTGACATTGAGGGACAGTTCTGCAAATTTGTTGCAAATTTTCGCGTGCAAAATTTGCAATACAAAACTGACCAAATTTTCGCACGCAATTTTTTTATTCAAAAAATTCATTATCAAAGTCGCGTTTTTCACCATTGATGAGTCCTCCAAAGACGCATATACTCTGATTTTACCAGATTTTGAAAAAATGTGGACGATACTTAAAAATAACGATTATTGTGAAAGAGCCTAGCCAAGCAAGTATGCAAAATCTTCCTCCGCAAGTATTAACTTAAAATTCCTGGCATAGATTCGCATTTATGTAGAGTAAAATTTTTTCAATTATAACCTTAAAGATTCATTTTTGTGGGAGTTATGGAGGGGGAAAATAAAATAAATAACGTGGTTTTTCTTGAGAACGGCTTAACTGAATTTGAAGACAAAAATATATGTTATGAACATTAATAAGTCTATCACAAAAAAATTTTTTAAATGCTGAAAAAATTGTGGGTAAAAAAAATTTTAAAATTTTTAAACAAATTTTTTGGGATTATTTTATAGAGTTAACGCAGCCATATTTGACATAAGAAGTCCTTAGAATATTCTTTATAACATATATTTTTGTTGGTGTTTTTGAAAGAGTTAAAGAATGTGAGAAAAATAAAAATCGCGCATGCAACACTCCGCACCGTTACGGTGCACTACTCCTGGCCACATAACTTGAGATACAGGTCTATTGCATTTTTCAAAGGTCAAAAGTGAAGTTTCTCCAAATGATAATCTTAAAAGTTAATTTTTTTGGAGTTATGGAGGGGGAAAGACAAATGAAAAAGTGGTTTTTCTTGAAAACGGCTTGTCCGATTTTGATGAGCAAAATATATGTTGTAGACACTGGTAAGGCTATAAGAAAAAAAAATAAGAAGAAGAATGTGTCAAAGAAAATTTTGGATAATCGCGCATGCAATACTCCGCAACATCACAGTGTACTGCTCTCAGCCGCAAACTTTGGGACACAACCCTATTGCATTTTTTCATGGTCAAAAGTAAAATTTCTTCCAATGATAACACTAGAAATGCATTTTTGTGGAGGGGAAAGGAAAAATCAAAAAAGTTTTTTTCTAAAAAACAACTCCACGGATTTTTATGAATAAGATATATGTTGCAGACACTGATGAGGCTATTTGAAAAAATTACAGTTAAAAAAAATTTTTTAATAACAAAATTTTTTAAGGTTATGCTTAAGAGTGATCACATTCATATTTCACATAAATATTTCTTCGAATATCCTTCATAACACGCATTTTTTTGTTGAATTTTTTTAAGTAAGGAACAATGCGACAAGTATATATGTTCTAAAGAGTATTCTAAGGAATTTTTACGTGAAATACGGATGCCGTCATTTTAAAACATAACCCTAATTTTTTTTTATTTCAAAATTGTATATTTACCTGTGATTTTATTTTTTATTTTTATTCTTATTGTAATAGCCTTATTAGTGTCTACAACATACATTTTATTCATTAAAATCGGCCAAGCCGTTTTCGAGAAAAACCACTTTTTGATTTCGCTTTCCTCCTCCATAACTTCCACAAAAATGAATGCTCAGGATTATCATTGAGAGAAACTTTACTTTTGACCATAAAAAAATGCAATAGGATTGTGTCCGAAAGTATGCGTCTGGGAGCAGTGCACAGTAACGGTGCCGTGTGTTTCATGCGCGATTTTTATTTATTTTTTTCACATTGTTTCACCACTTCAAAAACTAGCTGTGAATTTGATCTCAAGTGTTTTCACTTTATTTGTATTTATATTTATATGGTGCTCATTTCACGAGCACTTTGCTTCCCGTAAGCAAATGTATTTGCTTCCTCATAGAGAAAGCATTAGTGATTTTTGAAACAATAGACAAACTATAGTTTTCATTTTGATCAATTTAGGAATAGAATTTTACAAAAAATGCAAAATGACAAAATAATACAACAATTTTTTAACTACAATGACCACTCAGGTAAATCAAATTATGTATTTGAAATCAAATTATGTATTTGAAATGGTAATTTTTCGAGATGGAGAAAGGAAGGGGAAAATTCTGTCACAACCTATCGCCTTTCCAGATTGATGATTTTTTTTACAAAAATTGTCTAAATTATTTTATTTAAAAATTGATGGTCAAAAAGTCTTCTTTATTAATGCATCAACTTTAATTCATGCTGATGAGAAAAGTTTTTCTGTTCAAAACAGATGTTTTAAATATTACGAATAAGCATAACTTCCTTACTTTAAAAAAAAAGTGTATTAATATGATAGGTAAATCACAAATATCACAAAGTCTTCAATGATTTTTCAAAGATTACACAAAGCTCTCAAATATTGTCAAATATTTAAAGAATATTATAAATATTTCGCAAACATTTAGAAAGATTTCAGAAAGATTTCACAAAGATTTGAATGATTCACAAAATATTTCAATAATTCAACAAATACCATGAATTTCAAATTTTATGGTCAAAAAGTCTTCTTTATTCATGCATCAACTTTTATTTATGCTGGTAGAAAAAGTTTTCCTGTTTGAAACAGATGTTTCAAATATTACAAATTAGCATAACTTCCTTACTTTTGAAAAAAATTGTATTAATATTATTGGGTCAATCGGTTTTCCTCGAATCAAGGGATCATTTCTGTTCTTAAATAAATTTTGAATAATGTTAAAGAAAAAAAGTTGTGCTATAACAAACCGTTTTTTCAAATATTATGCATTATCATAGTTTCCTTACTCTTTAATAAAATGTATCTATATCATAGTTTAATCAATCCGTCTCGAATCAAGCATAAGCGGCGAAGCCTTTTTGTTCTTGGTAGGGCAGGATCATAGACTTATAATATCATTTATGTTGAATTTGTACATAGTAAAATAATATTATACTATGTGCAAATTTAACATAAATAATAAATATATAAATAAGCAATTAATAGTAAACAATAAATGATAATAAATAATAAATACAGGTATAAAATTCATATTGCCAAAGATTTCACGGAGATTTCACAATTTTTACGAATAGTACCAAATATTTCGCAAAGATTCCCAAAGATTTTAAAAAGTTTTTAAAATTTTTGTAAGGATTTCAGGTAGATTTCAAAGACTGCACAAAGATTTTGTGTAATAATTTCCCAAAGACTTAGCAAAATTTTGAAGGTTTCCTAAATATTTCTGATAGATCAAGAAGATTTTAATGATTTCCCAAATACTTCACAAAGAATTCGTGATTGAGAAGATTTCACAATGAATTGAATTATTTCATAAATATTTTTGACAGATTTCAAAGATTTTACGAAAATTTCGATATTTTCGCAAAAATTTCACAAAGATTTTCAATATTTTGCAAAGTTTTCAAATCTTTAGCACAGATTTCGGATAGATTTATTAAATATCACCAAGTCTTCAATGATTTTTCAAAGATTACACAAAGTTCTCAAATATTGACAAATACTTAAAGAATATTATAAATATTTCGCAAACATTTAGAAAGATTTTAGAAAGATTCCACAAGGATTTGAATGATTTCTAAAATATTTCAATAATTTACCAAATATCATAAATTTCACAAAGATCATAAATTTCACAAAGATTTCTAAAATTTCGCGAAGATTTTAGATATATTTAAAAGATTTTAACAATTTCCCAGAGATTTCAGAGATCTTACAAGGTTTTGAATATTTCGCTAAGATTTTAGATAGATTCAAAAGATTTTACAAAGACTTTGATCATTTCAATAATTTCACAAATATTACCAAATACAGGGTGCATTATGAAAGTAATGTGCATGATTTTATTGTGACGCGACTATCCATCGCAGCGCGCTCGGTCCGGTCGGATAATGTGGTTGGGGGTCTTTCCTTCCAAACGCGCCCGGTTTCAGTTTACTCCGAGCAGTAAGAACGGTAGGACGTGCATTTGTACAAAGTTTTTTTTTCGATTGTGTCACGGCGCAATGGAACGTTCGCTGGAACAGCGGTACACGATCAAGTTTTGTGTGCGGCTTGGGAAGAACGCAACGAAAACGCATCAAATGCTTTAAGAGGCCTTGAAAAAGGAACGCATTTTGAAATCTCAATGCAGAAGGTAGCAAAAGGCCTTCAAGGACGCCTGGGAGGAGGTCACCGACGAGCCCCGTTCTGGACGCCCAACAACAGCCTGAACCTATAAAAACGTCCAGCGTGGCCGCGAAGTTTTATGTTCAGACCTTTGGTTGAGTATCCAGGCAATCACTTACACCCTAAGCTTGTCCACATTCGCAGTACAAGGGATAGTGACGGAGGATTTGCAAATGTGTTATTTCTGTGCAAAGTTTGTGCTAAAGGTGTTGACGGAGGTGCAGAATAAAGTTCCAGTTTCGTCCAGTAAAAAAATAATGGAATTGATTAGAAATAATCCAGGCCTTTGCATGGCTCTGTGTGACTTTTTTTGTTCCCTCGACTGAAGAGAGAAAAAGAGAGAGCTGAAGGAGAGCACTGGGAGTCGGTGGAAAAGATCCAAGCTAACGTTACAAGGTTCCTGATAGGCATTCCATTCCAGGAGTTCCAGGGTGCATTCCAGGCGTGGCAGAATTATCTTCGCAAGTGTATTCTTTTCATTGCTTTGGCAACCTGTCAAACACTTTTGATCAAGTTAAATTCACACATAGCAAATGAAAATAATTGAATAATAGTATACAAAAATATGTTTCTTTAATTAAGAATTTACACGTCAGTAACAAATGTAGAAAAATTACATATAAAGAACATTTTAAAATTAAAAAACTTAGCTGGATTTAATGTATATTACTTATAGGCTCCAAACATCACTTGAATATATTTTTGAAAGTTCAAACAATTATCCTTCAGTCCAATAAATTTAAAATATTTTTTCAGGTGCAAATTTAATAGTTATTAAGAATATAATATAATGAAAAAATTTGCTATACTAAAAACACTTTTTAAATGTGTAAAAAAACAGGTTAATTGTATTGTGTTAACTGCACATTTTTAGGAACAAATTCAAACATATCCTTTTCAAGAAAATTTTCAGTTGTTGCAAAGCATGAGTGTTTTTGTATGATAGCAGCAGAATGTCATGTTTCTTTGAGTCAAGCCAAAAAAATTTGAAACACAAAATATCAAAATTTTTTTCCAAAAATCATTTTTTTTTAATATAAGAGAAGTTCTATCTATTGTACAAATTTTGCTTTTTCATTTTTAATTTTATATTATTATTTGCTACCAAAAGCTGTTAAAAAAATGAATATAATTTTCTGCTCATTGAAAAAGGCTTTTTAAATTTTCTTACCTATATACAGAACGAAAGATATTGTCCAGTCGATCTAAAATTTTAAGGGATACTGATAGAAAAGGATTTTCGGCTTGCTCTATTTATTGTGAGGTATAAGTAAGTTCATTCTCTCAGAGACATATTCATATTTTTTAATATTTTAAACCATTTTATAAGATAACAGAACGTACCAATGAGATAAATTGTCTGAATTAACAGTTCAAATAATAATTTAATCCGCTACCCTCGCACCATTTGACCATCGAAACCGACATTTAAACATTTTTCGCAGTCTTAAAATCCTCCATGAGTTATTGGTGGCGGTACATCTGCAGGCTAAGAAGAGGAGGGTGGTACTCCTGCAGCTTCAGAAGACGGTGACGGTACATTTTCTTCTTTCGATGGTGATGGCACATCTTGTTTAGTTGGGGATGATACATTTTCATTCTTAGAAGAGGTTGGTGATACATCTCCTTGCTTATATGGTGCTGGTACATCTGCATCATTAGTAGGGGTTGATGGCGCATGTTCCTGCTTAGATGGTGATGTACATCTTCATTTTTAGAAAGTGTTGGTGGTACCGTTTCCTGTTTAGATGGTGCTGGCACATCTTCTTGTTTCGATGACGGTGGTGGAACACCTTCAGCCTTATAAGGCTGGAGATTTTTCGAGTAGAAAACTGCGCATTTTAATGATTTCTATAATTTTCTGCTCTTAGTTAAAATATTTAGCTTTTCAGAATTGTATAAAAATTTTTGGCAGATAAAGTACCAATATAGGGTTGCTTGCAATAAAGTTGACCACTTTTCTGTGTCGGTCGTTTTCTACTTTTTATTTGAATGATGCATGTTTTAAAAATTAGGTCTGTAAAGTATTCACGTCAAAGCATCATTAAGTACATTTTAAAAATTTTAGACACACCAGTCCCAGACTTAAAATTTAAAATGAAAAATTGCTAATTTTTAGTAATACAATTTTTATTATTTTTCAAGGTTTATAGATATCACTTATATTGAGTTGAGGAAGATGCAAATAAAGAGAAGACTTTTGTATTTTAAAGTTGCGGATTCTAAAAATTACTTCAATATAATTGAAATGAAAAATATTTATTTCAATTGTTCCCAATGTTAGCCATGCTTATTAATTTTATTTATAGAAAAATATAATTATAGTTTGAAATCGATTTACTAAGTTGATTCCAAATAACAGTAAATAATTATAACTGAAAAATAAAACAGTTATAAATAGTTATAGATAGTTATTTTTTCATATTTGTAAATACTTTTGCAAATTTTCAGTTTTAACTCAAGTATCTAGAAAATTCTGGAAAAAATGAACTTTTGAAAATAACATGAATCTTAAGATTATTATGCTCAATATAATATTTAAAGAATCTTCATTCCGATTTTTGTTTCGATGAAAATTAAAACATTTATATTCTTTCCAACATTTTTAAATCTTTTGAAATATAGACAATAAACCTATTTATTTATAGAATAAGAAATATTAATTCAAATGTTTGCTATGTATAAAATATATATTTCAATGTATATATTTTGAACTTTAATGACATTTTTTAATTGGACACATATTAACAATGCTCTAGAATATTAAATAATATAAGACTTGTCTTAGAAGTGTAGTTTTTTTTCTAATCATAACAAAAAAAAATATATGATAATTTAATTTTTGGTAAAACCATCCAAAAGACGAAAGAAAATAAAAAGACGACATTTTTTCAACCAAAAGGATCTACAAATATATTATGAACTTTTTTTATACAAATTCATTAAAAATAAAAAATTAATAATTTTTTGTGAAAACGACACAAGCTACAATGACATTTTATTCAACAAAATTTTTCGCCTTACTTATATCTACATATTTTCTTAGAACCACTTTACGGTAAGATGCGTATTTTTGGTTTGTATCGTGAAAAAATACATTGAAAAAAAACAAATGCAGTTTATTAAAAAATTATACAAAAGAATTGATTGAAAATAAGGAACAAACATAAGAGTAATCATGTTAAATGAAATGTTTAATTTGTTTTGCAATACCTCGAAAATTAATCCCAGGCCGAGGTACATATTTAAATGTTATATGCATTAGATATAATATTAATATATAAATTAGAAAAGAGAACCTAATAAAAATGACATCTTCCAGACAATTAGTTTTCACTAATTATTTATTATAACATATAATTATTATTAATAATTACTAACCATCTAAAAAATGACATTTTCATTAGGTTCTCTTTTCTAATTTATAAATTATAAATTTTTCCATACGTGAAAAAAGAAATTTGTATTCTTTTTAGCATTGGATATAATATTGTTAAAAATAAGGCAGGAAGGCTTGCATTTTAGAAGAATTTGGAAAGAAATCGTTGAAAATTAATGTAATTTGTTGAAGATTTGTCTTTTTTGTCAAAAAAAAATCTTCTTAGTTTAAAGTTCATTTTCTTGGTTGAAGATTCTTCATTTTGGTTGAAAGTTTATTTCTTCATTCGAGGACTTAACTATATTGTTGAAAATGTATTTATAGTGTTAAAAATTCATCTTTTTTTAGTAGAAAATTATCTCGTTAGTTTAAAATTTATCTTATTGGCTTAACTTTAATTTCTAGGCTGAAAATTAAACCTGAAAGGAAAATTTATAACGGTCAGGAAAAATAAAAAATTGTCCAGCAAAATTCAGGGGAAGTTAGGAAATTTTGAAGTTGATATTTTATAGCAATCCTGTTTTGTAAATAACGCGTCTTCCAAGGAAGCTGCAACATAAAGGAAATAATAAAGACCCGTTATAAAAAACTTACTTTCTCTTTCGACTCAATTTGACGAAAACTGTACAATTAGTTTGAAAACTATATAATTTTACAGAAAAGATTTGTGATTGTTAAAATATGTCGTTTCAGTGATGAACTTTTGCAAAAACAACTTTCATTGAAGGATAAAAAAATTCGATTTAAATTTTGTGATTTAGAAAATACTTTTGAATGTGAAAATAATAAAGTATCTCAACCTTTTAGGAGTTTAAAATAATGTATTAAAAATTTTATTTAAAAAAAAGTAAGTTCAAGAGAGCGCCTTACTTTTTTTCGGAATGATAACCATTAAGCGTTAGAAGATTTGATAAGTACAAGTAAGAAAAAGAAAATTTTTCAAATGCTGTTTTAGAATTTAAGCTTTATAAAAAAATTAAAAACTTTATTAGAATTTTTAAATTATTACA
Organism: Amphibolips quercusostensackenii; assembly: GCA_032357855.1. Lineage (NCBI taxonomy): Eukaryota > Metazoa > Arthropoda > Insecta > Hymenoptera > Cynipidae > Amphibolips > Amphibolips quercusostensackenii. The sequence continues at coordinate 1,965 of JAUELO010333370.1, read as the reverse complement.
AATGGGCTGGGATTTTAAGATAAGACAAAGTTTTTGGTAAATAGCAACATAAAATTAGAAAGGACAAAACCAAATCTTTTTTTGTAGAAAGATTTTTTAAATATGTAAAAAAAGAAACTTTTATGAATCGTGTTAACTGAAAATTTGTATAAAATTTTTATCACATCATGCTTGAAAATTCTTTTGCTTAAATCGAAAAAACATGCTATTGTTTTTTATCATGTTTCCCTGGTTAAAAATGTCAAATTAGCTATTTTAAAAAAATTTTTGTTTTCGCGTATCCGAAAAGTTGTTAATAATAATAGAAGGAATAGCATGTTTCTTAGTGTCAAGACAATGAAATTTCAAGTATAGCATGTTACCATTTTTCCGACAAACTGTTTTTTTCAACATTTTAGGGAAGTTCTAACTTATGTGCAATCTTTGTTTTTTTAATTCTTAAAATCATATTACTATTCGCTACAAAAAACTGTACCAAAAAAAAAATAAACCAAACTTTTTGTTCCGTTAGAAAGGTTTTTTAAAGTCTTAAATTGATACGCAGAACGAAATATATTATCTGGTCGATCGAAAATTATTAGGACTACTCGTAAATAGGGGTTTTTGGCTTATTCTATTTATAACTATAAGTGAATTCATATTCTCATAGTCTCATTCATAATTTTTTTATTTCAAACCATTTCATTAGATTCACAGAAGGTACAAATAAGATGAACGGTCAAAATTTACAGTTTAAAGATTACTTCTGGCCCATATCCTGGAACCATCAGACAATTCGAACTGTGATGAAAAAAAAATTACTACAGTATTAAAAACCTCCTTGGGTTATTGGTGGTGGCACATCTTTAGCCTTAGGAGGGGGTGGTGGTACATCTCCTTGTTTAGGTGGTGGTGGTGGCACATCTACGGCCTTAGGAGGAGGTGGCGGTACATCTTCTTTAGTTGGTGGTGGTAGATCTCCTTCTTTGGGTGGTGGTGGTGATGGATCTACAGCCTTAGTAGGGGGTGGTGGCGCAACTTCTTTAGGTGGTGGTGGTGGTAGGTCTTCTTGTTTGGGTGGTGGTGGTGGTAGATCTACAGCCTTAGGAGGGGGTGCTGGTACATCTTCTTTTTTTGGTGGTGGTCGTACGGTTTCTAGATTGAGTGTTGAAGGTCCGTTCCTATTTAAGGTTGAGCCTAATTCTGTAACAAGAAAATATTAGTTTAATTAAAAAGTAAGAATAGAAATTTATTTTGAAATGAATGATACTTCTTCTTGAACTTAACAAAAACATATTAACAATCATGTTTAAACTATGCTCACTCTGGAGTTGTGTAATGAAAGAAAAAATAAAATACTTCGAACACAATTATGATTATTAGAACACTTCCATAAGAGCTGTGCTCAAAATATAACAGTTATGATTTTTTCCAGAAAATTTAAGGAATTTTTATAACATAATTGGCAAAATAGTTCTAATTTCCTTGCAGCTACAAAAATTTGACAAATATTTTAAGAAGAATAAAATACGAAGAAAAAACGTCTTACTAAGTTTTGCTACTTAAAAATACATGAGTCTGTTGAAAATGTGATTAATAGTATGCAGAAAATATTTTTAAAAGTAAAATATAGTACAGAAAATTGTTATAAGCTGATGCGGTAACATGAAGTCACAAACAAAATCTATATTCAAACAAAGGCTGAAAAAAGTAATATTGTTATTAAATCCATTACAGTTTGTTATGCATAAATTATACGTGAGTGTTCCAAAAAGTGATTAATGGAATACAGAAAATATTTTTTAAAGTAAAATGTAGCATAAGAAACTTTTGTAAACTGATGTGGTAACATAAATTTCCAAAAATGGTCTATATTCTAAGAAATTCTAAAAAAAATGTTATTATTACTGCTATGAAAGTTGCTTATACTTACCAATGAATACCGCAGAGGTAAAAAGCACAGCAGCAATAAAGAACTTCATTTTC
>JAUELO010332890.1:0-14862 GCA_032357855.1 Amphibolips quercusostensackenii | reverse complement strand
GCTCCCAGCGAAATCCCGCGGTTGTCCTTATGACAAACTTTTATATATATATATATATATTATGCTTACATTTTCTTAAATTATTAATTAAATTTAAAATAACAATAATTAAAAGAAATATGTTTCTGGATGAAATTTTATTTAAAATTATAGTTATTTCAAATTCAAACATTAATTTCAGAAACCTCAAACATCAAAAATAATTTTGTTATAAAAATATTTGATTATTGTACTTTTGATAAAAAAATATTATTTATAAATGAAATTTATTTTTAATTTTTTATCGAGACTTTTTAAACTCGGTAATATGATAAACTGTCGGGAATTTCATTATTCGAGAATTTTTCAATTCGTGAATTTCACAGTGTCGGGAATTTTATTTTTCGGGATTTTCCAGTTGTCCTTTTCTTATTATTTATTTTATAATTATTTCTATTTTTTTATCTCAAGTTTTGTTATGTCGATCAATTACGCCATGGAATAAATAAATAAATTGGCGAACCCTTCAAATAATTTTTTTTTCGTTGATGTATTTTTCCATCAATATTTTCTGATTATCGCAAACATTTGGCGATTTGACTCGTTTCCTTATGTCACATTAACATACAGATAGAATCTTCATAGGACGATATTTGGCAGGGGGATTTATTTTTTTCCACATCAAGTCGCTCGGTGCATTATTTAAAATGACTTTAATCGTTATATCTGGTTCATCAAACAGAAAATAAATTTTTTTTTATACTCAATAAAAATCTTTAAAAAATAAATAAATAACTAAAATTTAATTTCTTCTATACCAATAAAAATTATAAAAAAGGTCCTCTTGCAATTCAGAAAAAATCAAAAACGATATTTTTTCCATTCCAACTTAATAAAAAATTTTTAAATTGAAAATTTCCCTTCAAATTCAGAAAAAATTGGTAAATAAGAGGCTTTTTTTAAACTGAATAAAAATGTCGAAAAGAAAAAATGGCCTTTGTTAATTCAGAAAAATAAATGACCAAATATCATTCCTTTTTATTTAATGAAAATAATAAAAACAAAAAATGTTCCCTTCTAATTTGGAAAAAAAATTAATACCAAAATTGCCTCTGTTCTAACTCGATAAAAATTTTAAAAACAAGAAAATATACCTCTAAATTTAGAAAAAATTGAAAACCGAAATTTTTTTCCTCCTAACTCAATAAAAATGTTAGAAATGAAAATGTATCTCTTTAAATTAAAAAAAAAAAAATTTTAATTTAAGATTCTTTCCTCAAACTGAATAAAAATAATAAAAGTAAAAAAGGACTCTTCCAATTCTAAAAAAAAAATCAAAATTAAATTTCTTCTTTTTTAACTACATACAAATTTCATAATTAAAGAAATTTTTCAATTTAGAAAAAAATTGAAAACTAAAATTTCCTCCCTTTCAACTTGATAAAAATTCAAAAAAAAAACGTCCCTCTTAATTCAGAAAAAATTGAAAACCGAAATTTTTTCCCTTACAACTTAATAAAAATGTTAAGAACTAAAAATGTATCTCTTTAAAATTAATAAAAATCTTTTAAATGAAGATTCTTTCTTCAAACAAAAATCAAAAAATAAATTCCCTATCAAAAAAATAGTTTCTCGATCAAAAAATAAGTCTCCGATTAAAAAGTGATTTTCCGATCAGAAAATAAATTCCCGATCAAAAGATAAATTCCTGACCAAGAAAGGAATTTTTGATTGAAAGATGAATTTTGATCGACAAATAAATTCCTGACCAACCAATAAATTCTCGATCAACAAAATACAAATCCCGAGAAAAAAATTAATTTCCAATCAAATGTAAATTACTGATTAAGAAAGAAATGCCTGATCAAAAAATAAATTCCGCTCAACTAATAAATTTCTGATTAACCAATAAATTCTCTACTGAAAAATTAATTACCGATCAAAAAATAAATTTTCCATTAGAAAATAAGGTCTTGATCAACAAAATAAGTTTCCGATCGAAAAATAAATTGCGATCAACGAATAAATTCTTGACTGAAAAATAAATTCATGATCATTAAAATAAGTTCCTGATCATAAAATAAATTCTCGATCAAAAAATAAATTCCTGATCAACCAAATAAATTCACGATCAACAAATAAATTTCCGATCAAAAAGTAAATTTTTGATCAAGAAATGAATTCCTGATCAAAAAATAAATTTTCAATCAACAAATAAATTCCTGATCAACAAAAGAAATTACCAATCAAAAAATAAAATCACAATCGTAAATAAATTCCTGATCAAAAAACAAATTCCCTATCAAAACATAAATTCTTGATCAACAAATGAATTTCCGATTGTAAAATAAATTTTTCACAATAAAATCAATTCCTAATTAATAAAATAAGTTCCTGATCAACAAAATAAATTCCTGATTGAAAAATATATTTCCGATCAAAGAAGAAATTCCCAAACAACAAATTAATTTCCGAACAACAAACCAAATTTCCAATCAACAAATTAATTTCTGATTAAGAAATAAATTCTCGATCGAAAAATAAATTCTCGATCAACAAAATAAGTTTCCGATCAAGCAATATATTCCCGATCAAAAAATAAATTCCCGATTGAGAAACAAATTCCCGATCAAAAAATAAATGCCACATTAAAAAAAAATTTCGATCAGAAAATAAATTCCTGATTAAAAACTAAAGTGCTGATCGAAAAACAAATTTGGGATCAAAAGATAAATTCCCGATCGAAAAATAAATTCCCGATAAAAAAATCAATTTTAATCAAAAAATAAATTCCCAATCGAAAAGTAAATTCTCGATCAGAAAACAAATTCCTGATCAAAAAAACAACTGCACATCAAACAATTAACTCCTGATCAACAAATAAATTTCTGATCGAAAAATAAATTCCTGATCAAGAAATAAATATCCGATAAAAAAAATTAATTTCTGATCAACAAATAAATTCTCGATTAAAAAATAAATTTCTGATCAACAAATAAATTTCTGATTAACAAATGCATTCTAGATCGAAAAAAAATCCCCGATCAACAAAATAAGTTCCCGGTCGGGAAATAAATTTCCGATCAAAAAATAAATTCTCAATCATATAATAAATACTCGATCGAAAAATTAATTCCTGATCGAGAAATGAATTCCCGATCAAAAAGTAAATTTTTGATCAAAAAATAAATTCCCGATGGAAAAATAAATTCCCGATCAAAAAATAAAGCGCTGTTCAAAAAATTAATTTCCAATCAAAAAATAAATTCCCGATCAACAAATAAATTCCCGATCAACAAATAAATTCCTGATCAACAAATAAATTCTTGATCGGAAAATAAATTCCCGATTAACAAAATAAGTTCCCGACCAAAAAATATATTCCCGGTTCAGAAATAAATTTCCGATCAAAAAATAAATTTTCAATCGAAGAATAAATACTTGATCAAAAAATTAATTTCCAAAGGAGAAATGAATTCCCGTTAAAAAAATAAATTTCTGATCAAAAAGTAAATTTGCAATTGAAAAATAAATTCCTGATCAAAAAATGAATTTCTGATCAAAAAATAAAATTTCAATCAAAAAATAAATTTCCGATTAACAAATAAATTCTTAATCAACAAATAAATTCCTGATCAACAAAGAAATTCTCGATCGACCCGATCAACAAAATAAGTTCCCGATCAAGAAATATATTTCCGGTCAAGAAATAAATTTCCGATCAAAAAATAAAATCTTAATTAAAGAATAAATTCCCGATCAAAAAATAAATTCCTGATCAAAAAATATATTTCCGATCGAAAAATTAATTTCTAATCAACAAAATAAGTTCCCGATCAAGAAATATATTTCCGGTCGAGAGATAAATTTCCGATCAAAAAATAAAATCTCAATTATAGAATAAGTTCCTGATCAAAAAATAAATTCCCGATCGAGAAATAAATGTCTGATCAAAAAATAAATTCCTGATTAAAAAATATATTTCCAATCGAAGAATAAATTCCCGATCAAAAAATAAATTTTCATTTAAAAGATTAATTTCTGATCAAAAAATAAATTATCGATCGAAAAATAAATTCCTGACAAAAAATAAATTTTCGATCGAAAAATAAATATCCGATCAAAAAATAAATTTTTGAACGAAAAATAAATTCCCGATCAACAAATAAATCCGACATCGAAAAATTAATTTCATCATCAGAAAATAAAGTCCCGATCAAAAAAAAGTTCCCGATCAAAAAATAAATTCCTAATTAAGAAATAAATTCAGGATCAATAAATCAATTCATGATTAACAAATAAATACAGAATCAACCAATGAATTCTCAATCGAAAAATGAATTCCCGATCAACAAAATAAGTTACCTTAAAAAAAAAAATTTGTTAAAAAACAAAATCCCGATTAAGAAACAAATTCACGTTAAAAAATAAATGCTATATCACAAAAAATTCTTGATCAAAAAATAAATTCCTGTTCGAAAAATGAATTCCAGATCAATAAATAAATTCCGATCAAAAAAAAAATTTCAAATTGAAAAGTAAATTGTAAATCAAAAAATAAATTTCTGATCAAAAAATAAATTCCCGGTCAAAAAAAAATTTCTGTTAAACAAATAAATGCTATATTTAAAAATAAATTCCCGATCGATAAATAAATTCCCAATCAATAAAATAAGTTACGGATTGAAACATAAATTCCTAATCAAAAAATAAATTCCATATCAAAAAATAAGTCCCGATCAAAAAATAAATTTCTGATCAAGAAATGAATTCCCGATACAAAAAAAAAAAAAATCCTGATCAAAAAATAAATTCCCGATCAACAAAATAAGTTCCTAATCGAAAAATATATTCCCGGTCGAGAAATAAATTGTCAATCAAAAAATAAATTTTTGATCCAAGAATAAATTTCCGATCGAGAAATAGATTCCCAAACAAAAAATAAATTCTTGATAAAAAAAAATTCCTGATCGTAAAATAAATTTCTGATTAAAAAATAAACTCCTCGTCAAAAAATAAATTTCCGATCGAAAAATAAATTCTCAAGCGAGAAATAAATTTCCGATCACCAAATAAATTGTCAACCGAAAAATAAATTCCTTATAGGAAAATAAATTCTCGATTGAAAAATAAATTCCCGATCAAAAAATAAAATCTCGGTCAAGAAACAGATTTCTAACCAAAAAATAAATTCCTGATCAAAAAATAAATTCCTGGTCCAAAAATAAATTTCCGATCGAGAAATAAATTCCCGATCAAAAAATAAATTTCTCATCAAAAAATAAATTTCCGATCGAAAAATGAATTCTCAATCAGAAAATAAATTCCCGATCACTAAATAAATTCTCAATCGAAAAATGAATTTCGTATCAAGAAATAAATTCTCGATCGAAAAATGAATTCCCGATCAAAAAATAAATTCTCGGTCGAGAAATTGATTTCCGACAAAAAAATAAATTCCTAATCAAAAAATAAATTCCCGATCAGAAAATTAATTTCCGATCAAAAAATAAATTCTCGATAAAAAAATCAATTCCTGACCTGAAATAAAATTTAAACATCAAATAATATAAAGGAGAAACCCAGCGCTGAGTTAAAATTTCAATAGTCGATATTTCAACTGTTAATTATTTCAAACAAATTGGTTATTAATGTGAGGTATCCCTAATCGTGATAAAAGATAATTAAGCTCAATGAACATTCAACTTTGTCGAATAAAGTAATTAAACTTCAATAAGCGTGAAATTTCCTTTATTTTCTTTTAGCCATTTCCTCTCTGACATTGAAATCTTTAAAGGTCGGTTTTCTAAATGATCGCAAAGCGAAAGAAAAACATTCATAAGAAAATATAATTAGAGATAGTGTATTGAAATAGAAAAAAAGTAGGATTAGGTTGTTGAAATATTAATTTATTTTTTTATCAAAAATTTCCTCCCTTGCAACTTAATAAAAATGTTGAAAATAAAAAATTTCCATTAAAAAATTCATAAAAAAATTAAAAATAAAAGACTCTTTCCGTAAAATCAATAAAAATAGTTAAAAAATGGTCTCTTCGAATACATAAAAATAAATAACTAAAATTTCGTCCTTTCCGGCTCTAAAAAATTATAAAAATAAAAAATTTCCCTCTTTTCATTCGGGAAAAATTTAAAACTGAAATTTCCTACCTTCCAATTCGATAAAAATGTTAAAAATAAAAAAGTTAACTTTTTAATTAAAAAAAAAAATTAACTTTTTCAATTCAGAAAACAATTGAAAATTAAAAACTCTTCCCTCAAGTTTAAAAAATGCTAAAATGAAAAAAATGCTTGTTCCAATTCAGAAAAAAATAAATGACCGAAACTTTCTCCCTTACTACACTATACAAAATTTGAAATTAATTAAATTTCCCTCTTCCATTGTCGAAAAATTGAAAACCGAAATTTTCTTTATTATAATTTTTTTCAAATGTTAAAAAATAAAAAATCCCACTCGTCCAATTCAGAAAAAGAAATGAAAAAAATTCTTTAGTTGAATTCAATAAAAATTTTTAAATAAAAAAAGTACCTTCTCCTATTCTGAAAAAGAAAATTTCTCATCCCAATTCAAAAAAAATTATAAAAAAGGACCTTATTTAAAATGTTAAATTATAAAATTTTCTCTCTTCATATTTAGAAAAAATTTAAATAAAATATTCTGGCCTTAAATCAAATAAAAATACTAAAAATGAAACATGGCATCTTTCAATTCGAAAAAAAAACAAATTACAAAAAAATGCTCTCTTCCAACTCAATAAAAAAAAATATAAAAACAAAGAAGGACGTTAATAAAAATGTTGAAAATTGAAAATTTTTTTGCGAATTCAGAAAAAAATTAAAAATAAAAGATTCTTATCTCAAACTCAATAAAAGTGATGAAAATAAATCTCTTTGGTTAAAAATTTAATTAGTTTCTTAAAAATTTCTACTTTTGGGTGAAAAATGCTTTTTTATCTCAAAAATTAGGTATTCCATTTTTGGCTAAAAAATTTTTTTTAGTTGAAAATTTAACTAATTTGTTGAAAAATATTCATTTTAGTTAAAAATTCATCTATTTGGTAAAAAATCAATCTTTTTGGTTAAAAATGCATACATTTTGTTAAAATTCGTCGTTCTCTAAATTCAGAAAAAAATAATTAAAAATGAAAAACTCTTCTTGAAGCGCAATAAAAACGTTGAAAGTAAAAAATTCTCTTTTTTAATTTAGAAAAAAATATTTAATTTCTTCCAGCACAATACAAGTAATAAAAAGAAAATAATAAAAATAAAAAAATTCCCTTTTCCAATTCAGGAAAAATTAAAAACAAGAAATTTTCTCTCTTTCAACTCATTAAAAATCTTAAAAACTTAAAATTTCTCTTTTCAAATTCAGAAGAAAAAATCAAAAACTAAAATTGATTTCCTTTTAACTTAATCAAAATGATGAAAGCACGAAAGGCCTCTCCCGATGCAGGGAAAATTAAAAAATAAAATTTCCTCCCTTGCAAATTGATAAAAATTTTGAAAACAAAAAAAAAATCCTTTTCCAATTAAAAAAAAAATTGAAAACCAATATTTTCTCTTTTCCAACTCGATGACAATCTTGAAAAAATGTTCCTTTTCTAATTCAGGAAAAATTGGAAACCAAAATTTTTAAAAATTTACCTTTTCAAATTCAGGAAAAATTAAAAAACAAAATTTTCTCTCTCTTGCAACTTAATAAAAATGTTAAAAACTAAAAATTTCTCTCTCCAAATTCAGAAGAAAAAATTAAAAACTAAAATTTAGTTTTTATTGAGTGAATAAAAATTATGAAAGCAAAAAAGACCTATTCCAATTCAGAAAAAATTTTTAGAAATTTTCTTTTCTTCTAACTCGATTAAAGTCTTTAAAACAAAAAAAGTTCCTTTTCTAATTTGATAACAAAATTAAAAACCAAAATTTTCTCCCTTCCAACTCGATAACAATCTTTGAAAAAATGTTTCTTTTCTAGTTCAGGAAAAATGAAAAACCAAAATTTTTTCTCTTGCAACTTAATAAAAATGTTAAAAACTGAAAATTTCCCTTTTCAAATTCAGAAGAAAAAATTAAAAACCAAAATTAAGTTCTTATTAACTAAATAAAAATAATGAAAGCAAAAAAAGTCCTATTCCAATTCAAAACTTTTTTTTTAATTTTCTTCTTTTTTTACTCGATAAAAGTCTTTAAAACAAAAAAAAGTTCTTTTTCTCATTAAAAAAAAATTACAAAAGAAAATTTTTTCCCTTCCATCTCGATATCAATCTTTAAAAAAATGTTCCTTATCCAATTCAGGAAAAATTAAAAACCAAAATTTTCAAAAATTTCCCTTTTCCAAATCAGAAAAAAATTAAAAACCAAAATTTTCCATCTTGCAACTCGATTAAAATATTAAAAACTAAAAAGTTCCCTTTTCAAATTAAGAAGAAAAAATTAAAAACCAAAATTTAGTTCTCAAAAAATTTCCCTCTTCAAATTCAGAAAAAAAATTGAAAACTAAAATTTAGTTCCTATTAATGATTAAAAATGATAAATGCAAAAAAGTCCTATTTCTATTTAGAAAAAAATTTTAAACAAATTTTGTCCCTTTTAACTCAATAAAAGTCTTGAAAACAAAAAAAAGTTTCTTTTTCGATTAAAAAAAAATTAAAAACTAAAATTTTCTCCCTTCCAACTCGACAACAATCTTGAAAAAAATGTTTCTTTCCCAATTCAGGAAAAATTAAAAACCAAAATTTTCAAATATTTCCCTTCAATTCAGGAAAAATTGAAAACCAAAATTTTTTCTCTTGCAACTCAATTAAAATGTTGAAAGCTGAAAAGTTCTCTCTTCAACTTCAAAAGAAATAATTAAAAACCAAAATTCAGTTCTTCTAAAATTTCTTTCTTTAAATTCAGAAGGAAAAATTAAAAACCAAAATTTAGTTTCTATTAACTGAACAAAAATGATGTAAGCAAAAAAGTCCTATTCTAATAAAAATTTTTTTTTTTAATTTCGTCCCTTTTAACTCGATAAAAGTCTTTAAAACAAAAAAAGTTCCTTTTCCAATTAAAAAAAAAGTTAAAAACCACAATTCTCTCCCTTCTAACTCGATAACAATCTTCAAAAAAATGTTTTTTTTCCAATTCAGGAAAAATTGAAAACCAAAATTTTCTCTCTTTCAGCTCACAAGAAATGTTAAAAAATAAAAATTTCTTTCTTTAATTTTAGGAAAAATTAAAAATAAAAGATTCTTTCCTGAAACTAAAAATCTTGAAAATAACAAAGTGTTTTTTTTTCTAATTCAGATAAAATTCTAAACCAAATTTTTTTTATACAAATCAATAAAAATAATAAAAAAGGACCTTAGTAAAAATGTCAAAAATAAAAAATTTTTCTCTTTAAATTCAAAAACAAATTCAAAATAAAAAATTCTTTCCTCAAACTTAATAAAAATACTAAAAATAAAAAAATGGCCCATTCCAATTCAGAAGAAAAACAAATAACAAAATTTTCCTCTTTTCCAACTTAATGAGAATAACAAAAAAAAAGGATATCAATAAAAATGTCAATAATTAAAAATTCCTGTCTTCAAATTCAGTAAAAAAAATTTTTAATAAAATAATATTTTTCCAAACTCAATAAAAGTGATAAAAATAAATCGATTTAGTTAAAAATGTAACTTGTTTCTAAAAAATTCGTGTTTTTTGGTTACAAATCATTTTTTATCTAAAAAATCAACTATTATATTTTTGGTTGAAATTAATTTTTTTTAGTTGAAAATTCAACTAATTGGTTGAAAATTCTTTATTTTAGTTAAAAATGAAACTCTTCGGTAAAAAATTAATCCTTTTGGTCAAAATTTGATGTTTTTCGTTAAAAATTTATTTTTTAACTTAAAATTTAATTTTTTTTGGTTTCAAACTAATTTTTTGGCTAATCATTTATTTTTTTTAATGAAAATTCAACTATTCCATTTTTGATTGAAAATTGATCTATTTTATTTTAAAATTCAAGCATTAATTAATCAATTAATTCAACTAAAAATTAACCTATTTTGTTAAAAATTCTTCTTTTTTGGTTAAACATTAATTTAAAAAAAAATAAATAATGTAACTATTCAATTTGATATTCAAAATTTGTGTTTTTAAGTTGAAAATTTAACTATTTGGTGGAAAATTGTACATTTTGTTAAAATTTCGTCTTTCTCAGTAGAAAATGAAACTTTTTAGTGAAAAATCCATGTTTTTGTTTGAAAACTCAAATATTTTGTAGGCAATTTTTTATTTTAGTCAAAATTAATCTGTATAGTAAAAAATTATTCTTTATTAAAAATGTATGCTTTTGGTTAAAAATTTTTGTCTTTGGTTAAAAATTTAACTTTTTTTTGAAATCTGTTGTATTTTGGTTGAAAATTCATTTTTCAAATTAAAATTTAACCATCTCAGTTCAAAATTCATCACTTTGGTTAAAAATCTGTCTTTTTTGTTAAAAAATTGGGGAGGGAGAGGGAGTAAAAATTTAATGTTTTTACTAAAAAATTTAACTATCAAATTTTTTATTCAAATTTTTTAAAGTTGAAAATTCATGGATTTTGTTGAAAAATTCGTTTTTCTTAGTTGAAAAAGTTCCTCTTCCAATTTAAAAAATAAAATCAAAATTTCTTCCCATCCAACTCACTAGAAATGCTAAAAAATAAAAACTTCCTTCTTCAGTTTCAGAAAAAATTGAAAACAAAAGATTTTTTCCTGAAACTCAAAAAAATACTAAATAAAATAAAATAGCTTCTTTTAATTTATAAAAATTAATAAGTAAACAAAATTCCATTTTTTCCAACTCAATAAAAATGATTTTAAAAAGTGGAAAAAAATAAGAAAATTCCAATTCAGAAAAAATTGAAACTAAACGTTTCCTCCCTTGCAACTTAAATTTTTTTTCAATCCATTTTTAAAGTCCCTCTTCCAATTTAAAAAAAAAACAAATCCAATTTAAAAAAATATTGAATATAAAAAGTTATTTTTATTAAAATAATCATTTAGTTTGCTAGATTACTTAAAAGTTTATTGTTGTTGGATTAATTTGTTTGTAAAATTTTAAAAAAGTTTCGATTTTTTAACCACTTTTTGCAGGTGTTTTATTTTCTGATAGAGGGGTTTATAACAAGGAGAATAAAATTTCTCTTGAGAAGTCGAAGTTGGCTTTGGAAGTCATCAAATTTCATTTAATTTCCCGAGAACGGATTTCTTTAAAGTTCTTCTAAGGGAAAATGAACAAATTCCATCGATCTTGTTTCGTGTTTTCATTTATCAGATCATATATCAGTCCCTTTACTAGATTGCATTTATATTTTATTTTCATTCTTTAAATAATTTTTTTAAATAAGTTATTTTTTATTAACTTTACAGAAGATGCGTGATTGGCTATTCCATTTTTGTTTAAAAAATTGATTTTTCATCTGAAAATTTAGTGCTCTATTTTTTGTTTAAAATTTGTCTCTCTAGGTTGAAAAGTCAACTATTTAATTGAAAATTCGTTTTTTTAGCGATAAGTATTTTTTAAAATTATAATTTGAGCTATTTTATTTTTTATTGAAAATTTATCTTTTTAGGTAGAAAATTTAACAATTTTTTACAAAATATTTTTTTTTGTTGAACGGTAATTTTTAAAAATGAAAATTTTACTTCTTTAGTTGAAAATTTAACTCTTGATTTGCAAATTTAACTATTTTTGAAATCGTTTTTCAGGTTTGAAAATTCAATTATTTTGGTAGAAAATTCAAGTATTTGGTTGAATATTAGTTTTTGTTTTGTTCAAATGTAATGTTTTGGCTATCATTAATTTTTCAAAACGAAAATTGTACTATTTCATTTTTGTATAAAAATGGATCTTTATTATTTGAAGATTCAACTTTTAATTAATTAATTAATTATTCATTTATTTCATTAAGTGAACTAAGAATTAACCTATTTTTTGAAAAATCTTTTCTTTTTAGTTAAAATGTATTTTTTAACTTAAATTTTTACTATTTCACTTAAAAATTTATCTCTTTGGCTGAAAATTTAACCAGTTTCTTAAAAATTCTTTTTTTTCAAATTAATTTTCTAACTAAATAATTAATTATCACATTAATTATTGAAAATTTATCTTTATAAGTCGCAATTTTCTCTCTTTGTTGAAAAATTTTAATATTTTGTTGAAAAGTAATTTTTTAAGTTTTTTTTTTAATTAAAAGGTTAATTAATTCCATGCTTCGTTGAAAATTTATATCTTTTAGTTAAAAATTCAACTATTTAGTTGATATTCTACATTTTATTTGCAAATTCATGTCCTTGCTTAATAATTTAACTATTTTGTTGAAAAAACTTTTTTTGGTTTAAAATTGATTTTTTATCTTAGAATTGAATTATTTTCGTTTAGGATTTATAATTTTAGTTGAAAATTGATCTGTTTGGTTGAAAATCCTACTATTTTCTTGAAAATTTTTTTTTTTAGAATAATTTTTAATGAAAAATTGAACAATTCCATTTTTACATTTTCATCATTTATAATTGAGCAAGTATTAGAATTGTCCGAAATTTAACACCTCAATTTTTTAACGGATCTCCAGGTTTTGAGACCTCCTGATACCGAAAATCTAGTTTTTGCAATGGCGTCTGCCTGTCTGTCCGTCCGTCTGTCCGTATTTTGTTAAAAATTCATCTTTTTCAGTAGAAAATGAATATTTTTGGATAAAAATTAATTTTTTTATTAAAAAATTCAACTATTTGATTGAAAATTCTTCATTTTAGTTCAAAATAAATCCGTTTGGTTCAAATCTTACCTATTTTATTAAACATTCTTTTTTTATAAGTGAAAAATTAATTTTTTTATTGAAAAAGGTAGCTATTTTATTTTAGATTTAAAAATTCTTTAGTTAAAGATTCAAATGTGTAGTTGAAAATTCGTCTTTTTCAGTAGAAAATTTATCTCTTTAGTTAAAAATTCATGTTCTTGTTTGAAAATTCAACTATTTGGTTGAAAATTTAACTAATTTTTTGATTTTTTTTCAAAGAGAAAAAAATTAATTTTTTTAATTGAAAAAGGTAGCTTTTTTATTTTAGATTTAAGAATTCTTTAGTTGAAGATTCAAATATGTGGTTGAAAATTCGTCTTTTTCAGTAGAAAATTTATTTCTTTGGTTGAAAATTCATGTTCTTCTTTGAAAATTAAACTATCTGGTTGAAAATTCAACTAATTTTTTGATTTTTTTCCGGGGGAAAAAAAATTAATTTTTCAAATTAAAAAGGTAGCTATTTTATTTGAGATTGAAAAATTTTTTGTTAAAAATTCAACTATGTGGTTAAAAATTCGTCTTTTTCAGTAGAAAATTTATCTTTTTGGTTGAAAATTTATGTTCTTGTTTGAAAATTTAACTATTTGGATGAAAATTCAAATAATTTGTTAATTTTTTTCAGGGAGAAAAGATTAATTTCTTAAATTAAAAAGGTATTTATTTTATGTCAGATTAAAAATTTTTTAGTTAAAAATTCAAGTATGTGGTTGAAAATTCGTCTTTTTCAGTAGAAAATTTATCGCTTTGGTTGAAAATTCATGTTTTTGTTTAATAATTCAACTATTTTGTTAAAAATTCAACTAACTTCTTGATTTTTTTTCGAGAAGAAAAAAATTTATTTTTTCATTAAAAAATCTAGCTATTCCATTCTAAATCCTAAATTTATTATTTTTATTTCAAAGTTCAACTATTCAGTTGAAAATTTTACTAGCTTCTTGAAAATTCCTTTTTTTGAATTAATTTGTAAACTAAAAATTTAATTATTCCATTCATAGTTGGGTTTGTCTTTATTAGTCGAAATTTAATCTCTTCGGTTGAAAATAAATTTTTTTAAATTAGTTTTTTTAATTGAAAGGATAATTAATTCCATGTTTGGTTGAAAATTTATACCTTTTAGTTAAATATTTAATCACTTGGTACAAAATTCTACATTTTAGTTGCAAATTCATCTGCTTGCTTGAAAATTTAACTATTTTGTTAAAAAATTGTTTTTTTGGTTTAAGATCGATTTTTAAACTTTGAAATAAAATATTTTCGTTAAAGATTCATAATTTTAGTTGAAAATTCATCTCTTTGGTTGAAAATGTAACTATTTTTTCGAAAATGATTTTTTCCTTTTTTTTAATAATAATTTTTAACGGAAAATTTAACTTTTCCATTTTTTATTAAGAATTTATCTTTTTTAGCTGAAAGTTCATGCATTTTGTTAAAAATTCATTTTTTTTTTGTAAAAAATTAATCTCTTTGGTTAAAAATTCTTTATATTATTTGAAAATTTAACTATTTGATCGAAAATTTACCTATTTTATTGCGAATTTTTTTTATGGTTAAAAAAATTAATTGTTTAATTAAAAAGGTAAATATTCCATTTTAAATTTAAAAAATTTTGAATAGAAAAATGAACTATTTGTTAAAAAATTCGTCTTTTTTAGTAAAAAATGTATCTCTTTGGTTGAAAATTCATGTTTATTAGTAAAAATTTCCTCTCTTTAGCTGGAAAATCAAATATTTTGATGAAAATTAAGTTTTAGGTTAGTTTTTTTCATTAAAATGTTAATTGATTCGATGTTTGGATAGAGGTTCATATCTTTTAGTTGCGGATTCATCACCTTGCTTGAAAACTCATATATTTTCTTAAAAAAAGTTTTTTTTTTATTTTTTAAGCGGAAAATTTACCTTTTCCATTTTTATTTGAAAATTTATCTTTTTTAGTTTAATATTAAACTTTCTGGTTGACAATTCTTCATTTAAGTTGAAAATTTATCTCTTAGGTGAAAAATTAATCTTTTTGGTCAAAAATTTATGTTTTTGGTTGAAAATTTATCTTTTTAGTTGGA
>JAUELO010332501.1:0-14868 GCA_032357855.1 Amphibolips quercusostensackenii | reverse complement strand
CACAGAGGTGCTTTCTCGCCCCCAATGAGACGTGGGGAAAGGGTAGGGGTTTAAACAACATTATTTCTAACTTCAGTCATAGGGATATCTACTGATAGGAAGTGCCGCGAAAATTTCCATTTTTCTGTGAGGAGTGCCGCACAGGAAAGAAGCCGCGAGGTAGATATGCCGCAGTTGTGACATGCCACAGATGTGACATGCTGCATTTGTGAAATTCCGCAGATGTGACATGCTGTTGATGTGACATGCCGACATGTTGACCGGAAGTGCTGCAAAAAATTTTTTAATTCTAATGTAATTTTTTTTATGGGATGTATAGTATCCTGGGCGTAATATAGGGTACTCGTACATGATAGAAACCCCTGTAGAACATGTGAGCATTCACTGTTCTGTCGGTACAAGTGTTTCGATGATAAAGTTGACTTCATTTTCTGCTTTATTTTTCGTTTGAGAAAACTGGTCGCGAGTAGTGTTATTTACTTTCGATATCGAATTATTTCTGATAATCCAATTTGTTTTTATAATATCAATCAATGACACACCTGCACCATGTCAGAAATTGACGCTTTTGCGGCATTTTTCATCCGCACACCATGTGATTGACGTTAGAAATAATGATGGTCAAACCCCTATACTTTTCCAATATCACACAGGGGGCGAGAAGGCACCTTTGTAGCTGTGAATGTCAACACAAATAATATTGCTTAAACCCCTTTCCACTGTTGAGAGATGCTGCAAAAATATTTATTTCACTGTGAGAAATGCCGCCTATGAGAGAAGATTCTAGGAAGAGATGCCGCAGCTGTGACATGTTGCAGATCAGACATGCCGCAAATGTGACATGCTTCTAAAATGCCTAGAACATTCCAATGAAAGTTTTAAAAAATCACGAACAATGTTATTGCAAGGAAAAGTATGTTCAGTATCTCAAAAAAATTGTTCACATTGTTTATGCTTTCATTTAGAAATTGTAATTTTAATTTAAAAAAAAAAACAGATCGCGTTTTTTTTTAGAAATCGAAATTCATTGTAGCTTTGTTTTTCTTTAAAAATTAGAAATATTAAGCAACAAATTCATATGTGGGCTCGATTTTTGTAGGGCTTGAAAAGAACGTGCATACAAATACTTTGAGACAAATTTTTTTGTGCTGCTTATTTGCTCTAGCAGATGTTATTAGTACTTTAAATTTGAAGTTTGCTTTAAAAAAAACACGTCTGATTAAAAACCTTTATATTTATTGTAACATGTATAGTATAGTATGTTAAGAAGGTTTGTCTTACAAATTCCCATCCCCTTCATCTTCCTCCCTTCACTACAGCAACACTGTAACTTAATCTTAATATCTAACAATATGTATTAAAATTCGCTCTGAATCCACCCAAAACCTAAAATATCGTAAAGTAACATATTGAAAGGAAATCTGTACCATTTAAACACATTACGAATGCTCTCAAATGCATTACTCTTAAAAAAATTTTAATTTCCAGTAATTCAACAATAGATTCGCACTTCATTTGAACAATTAACAGTCGGGATTTTCCACATTTCTTCTATGGTCAGTGGGGTAGTAGAGCCGCTCTCTATGTTTATTTTTACCCATATTTTGCGGTTAGTGTAAAAATCAAATCTATATAAACCAGCAAGAACATCACTACTTTCTAATGTTGCAAAGACGTCATCATCGATTGATGATAATACAAATTGTTCTTCTGTTAGCACGGGTCTAAAGAAAACCTGTACAGCGGATAATTCAATTCGTTTCTCTGCCGGGAAAGTGCACCGTCAAAGTTCAAATGACCAGTTTTTATTAGAGATGAACCGAATATATTGAAGTTGGTCAAGTCTATATTGAGGTCCGGCAAAAGAAGCAACCGTGGTAGGTAGAGCTGTGTTTCTGGCAGGAGGAGACCTGGACCTGGCACGAAGAAGAGACATCGCAAAAAAATGTTGTCAGTAGAAGAAGAATGAGTTGCTCCGGCACGAGGAATATCACAAATAGGATCATCATCAGTGAATTGAAAAAACATGAAGCAACCATCAAGTCAAGTGAATTAAAAATAAATTAAAAATAATAAATTTAATTAGATATTTATTGAATTCAGAATGAGATGAGAAACATTTGAGGGATCACGAAAAATGAAATAGAATTCCTAGTAATTCACGGTAAGTTTTAAACAATTTATAAGGACTTAAATATACCCACAGTTTCGACAAATTTAAAAAAAGGCTTGATTCTATCTTGTATCGTACCCGAAGAAAAAAAATTTAATTTTTTTAAACAAATTCTCATGCCTACAAACACGATTTGTGTCTAATTGAATTTACAGAATATCTTCATTATATGTATAAGCTAGCATTTTTGAAAACTATTCGGTAAAATCAAAAAATGTTTTTTTGTGTTAGATTCAACTTTATCTTCCTAGCTGAATTTCAAAAACACGGAAAGCGGATTTTATGGAAAAAGCTGTTTTTTTGCAATATTTAAGAATAATTTTCACTTATAAAAGAAGACATTCTGTGAGTTTTTTCACAAGCCGAACCACCTAGACTCAGATGATATGATGAGAATTTAGGGTCAATTCCAAACAAGCAAAAATAAGTAAAAATAAATTTAAAAATTCCACATATTCTGATGAATATAGGTCAGGGCAAATTCAACATAATTTACGTCAAGAAAAAAAGGTTCAAAAATCAACGGACTGAATAAAATGCATACCATTTTCAGTTTAGCTGCTTTCCCAATTTTGCTATAATAGCACGGAGCGCAGTTTCTACCGAGCAGCCTGCCTGGAAGGTGTGCTCACTTCTGTGCAAAGGGAAGGCTAGAAGCACCTCAATTTCAATATATCTCTCGACCAGCTTTTTTAACGTTACCAGGATAAAAGATTTTAAGCTGATCGGCCAAAAATCTTCTGCAGCAATGTAACCCTCCCTTTCCAGCTTAAAAATAAGGGCCACTGTACCATCCTTTCATGCCGGTGGCACGTGTTTTACGGCAATACTTGCCATAAATAATTTCGTCAGTGAAGGGAAGACGTGCTTTAGGCCCTTTTGCAATTGCCCTAGGTACACACTATTTGCTCTCGGTCACTTAAAATGACAGAAGAAACCTACGTTTTATTCCACCTTCTTACTATCCACATTTGTTCTAGCTCTCTACCTCTTATTCAGTTCGCATATGCTATAAGCCTGGAAAGTGAACTTTTGTCAGGTGATTCAGCGTTGCTTCTTCATCTTTGGCAAACTTGACATCATCAAGCCTTATAGGCCCAAGGCGAGCTCTCAGATTCTTTGCAAGAATCTTGTAGAGCCTTGCTGTTCTTAAATCGCTCTTAGATTAGTAACAAAAGCTCCTTCAAGCTTCCTGTTTGTATATTCTTACATTTTTATTGTATTTACACAAGGCCGTCTAATGGATGCCTCAGTCCAAAGGCAATTTAGTTTTGTCTATCCTTTTGCACAATGCTCTTGTCTTTTCGCGGAGTTTCTCCAAGCGGGCATTCCACCATACTGCTTTCTTTCTAAATTTAATTGTGCTTCTGGGACAACTGTTTTTATACGATGTAGTCAGAGCCCTTTGCAGAAAATCCGCGGCGTGATCTAACTTACCTATAGTACCATAGCTTGTGGGAAAGTCCACAAGCCTCCCTTAGAGTTTTTCGTTACATAAGTCTCAAAGTGTATTTCTAAAGTTTTCTTATCTTTAAAACCACTGGTTTTCCTAGATTTAGCTAAAACAAGATATATTTGTGGTCTGAAAGATATTCCTTGGAAGGGACTTTCCAGCCCACTACTTTGCTTCTCAGTCCATCCGAGCATAGAGCTACTTATTTAATCAAGTATTTTTCTCTGTAGTTGATGTTCGTGCTCCCCCACACCGTATAGTGTGAGGTTGCATCACAGCCCAATAGCAGAGGGATCCTGTTCTCGTGAAAGTGCCGAATCAGAGCCTCTGGAAGGTAGAGGTGTCTCAACATTGCCCAGGAAGTAAGCCGAGGCGATAAATACCTTAAATCTCTCACCATTTTCGCCCCTCAGTCTTACCTTGATAATGGTCACATGTCTGGAGCAGAGCTGAGGAACTAAAATCGCATCTACACCATTGACGGCTATGCATGCTCTTAGTGTTT
This sequence comes from Amphibolips quercusostensackenii, assembly GCA_032357855.1. Taxonomy (NCBI): domain Eukaryota; kingdom Metazoa; phylum Arthropoda; class Insecta; order Hymenoptera; family Cynipidae; genus Amphibolips; species Amphibolips quercusostensackenii. The sequence goes on along the minus strand of JAUELO010332501.1, from coordinate 10,737 downwards.
TTCCTCAATGCCCCTTATATATGGTGCCACACTCTGCCACACTCTGCCTCCTGAGGTGCCTTTCACCATTTGCAGTAGGTAAGAAAAGGTTCTTGAACAGGGCCTTTCACTACTTATATATTTTTTCTTGTGTGTTTATTTCAGGTCTCACAAGTAACTAGAAATATAATTAACACATTCTGCAAAGCTCTGCATGCAGAGGGCGGGTCTACATACTATAGAATTCGACCTAGGGTCCCAAAGTCCCGTTTAGACATCTCCTATTTGACCCTAGCCTGGTCGCCCCTACATAGAAGGGGAAGCCAGGGTGTTCAAGGATTTGGTAACCCTGGTGCCATTCAGCCCTTGACATGGCAATCACATCGTGGTTTGGCAGCATGAGCACTCGCGCTCTTAATATTCCATGAATCTTTGCTATTAACCCTTGAAGGATCGCTCCATAGTGTAGGTCCCACAATCTAAAGTTCGTCAGTTCCCAAAAGTAACTACACCTGACGTTGTACCCTTCCGGTTCACTAATTTCAAAGCAGTAGTTCGATTAGACCCATAAGCGCTTCCACCAGCTACAAGGTCCCGCGATCCTTGCGGAAGGTATCTCAAATTAAAAAAAAAAATTGTTCTAAAATATAAAATCAAACACCACTGAATTTACAAGCGACGCGACAAACTATTTCAGAAAAATTTGTATAGCTTCCGAGGAATTTAGTATTTTTTAAAATAATTTCAAGAATATATGAAAGTTGAAAAATATCATAGCGCATTGTAAAAGAATCTAAGGCATTTCCAAGAAATTTCAATAATTCAAAGCAATTTTAAAAGACTTAAAAAAATTTTAAAGTATTTGACGGTATCTTACCAGACTCCGAAGAACTTGCAACTGATATCAGTAATTTGATTGATTTTAGGGAAGTTAAAATGTACTGTCGACTTAGCGACTTACTAGCAAATTATAACATCCATGCAAAACCTTTAATTGATAACTGTTTACAGACAACGAAAAGGTTTCATTCTTCATTGTGAGCAAATGCGATGAGCAAAATCCCCAACATTAGTTAGCAAAATGCTATCTTTTGTTATTATAATGTCAAAAGAGTAGACTATCTCAGGTTTTTGCATTGTAATATTAAAAAAAAACCATGCCGTTATTTGTAAAAGGCAAATATAATTTAACATATTTTATATTTATTAATATTTTTTGTATTTTTGCTTCACATGAATTTTTATTTTACGGTTGAAAACTTATTCTGATTACTCTACATTCACGTAATAAGTGCTTATTCGCGCTCTTAATATACATTTTAAAAGTATGATGTGATCTGAATTTAGTAAATTTAAAACATTTTTAGAAACAATTTACAAGATTTGCTCATGAGTTGAGCACCACATTCCGAAACGATGTTTGTGCTAAAAAAAAACCTCGGACTTTGCAGCTACATATTTTTTAAATTGTGCAGTAACATTATTTTAACATAGGCAGCTTCAACTCTATCAAATTAAAAAACGATTGTTATTTGAATGTCGTAGAAATATTTTGAGCATAGATATTTTAACAATTTTATTCATTGTACGATAATTTCATTTTATTTATCAAACAACCTGTTATCGTATGTCTTCTTTCAACGACAATCATAACTTGTTATAAATAACTGTCATTAACCACACACTCCATTAGCGCTCCTAGCAATGACATCTTGAATCATAGCCGATGCGCCGTCTTTATCCTTATTGTCTATCTGCGCCTTCCAAGTTGCCTTATCTACGTGTTTTTTTATCATGTTCTGAAAATCTATTCGCACTTCCGCTTACTGTGAATTCTTAAATGTTATTCCTGTTTTTATTTTCTATTTTTTTCTTTATATTCTCTCCCTGGCCTCAGTTTATTTGGAGACAAGAAGGTTATGATCAGTATTGCATTTAGAACTCCTTATAACCCTAGTAAGTTTTACAAGCTTTCTTATCTTTCATCCGCAATAAGGAAATCAATTACACTGTTGCTATCTTTTTTACAGCAAGTGTTCATGTGGATCAATTTATGCCTAAAAGAAAGTACTTGTAATGAATAATCCTTTTTCTACGCATAAATTAAAGCTATAATCAAGAATTTTGAAAAATGGTGGAGCTGTTAGTGTAAATGATATTACTGCTGCAATGTTTTTAGTGGTGTTGTGTGTTGTCTGTAAGTCTAAGCGAGTTAATGAATATGTGCTGAGAAAAGAAAAGTTACAATTGATTGAAGTGAGGCAATTATTGTTTCCGTGAGTATAGATATATAATAACTTACTGAGTTACGTAGGCAAATCATTTTGAAAAATACTTATTTGTATAGTCATAGATATAACAGTATATATAAAAAATATCTAGAAAGTTTAATGCGGATTTACAGTAGAAAGATCATGTATGGACCACATACTTAGTTCTAGAAAAATAACGGAAAAAAGTCTAAAAGTGAAGAAAAAGTGTTTGGTAAATTGTTGATGTGAAAATAGCCTTTGATAATGTGAAATAGAAATCTGAGAAGTTTTAAAATAGTATTAGGCAAAGGTGCGTCCTGTTCTTTTGGCTATTTATCATATGCGTAAAGAAATGTCTGAGATTGGCTATATTAGAGAAAGAAGATATCGATCTCTGGACTTTTGAATTGTGTGGATGAGCGTTCGCAGATAATAGGATTGCTATGGCAAAGTTAGCTCATGATTTGTAAACTGATGAGAACGGATAAGGAAGCAGCATGCAAGACTACATTACACGAAAAGAGGATAGAACAAATTGATATTGATATTGTATTTTGAAAGTTTTTCTACTATTACTGCAAATGTAGATGTTAAGGAATATGAACGAGGTACAAAGGTTATCAGTAGTTAATAAGCAATATTGTGAAACAACCATGCAGTTTGAATAAGCAACAGTAACATTTTAGCTTGATCTACAATTTATCCCCTTTCCTACATATTTTTTAACTACTTTTGCCACATAATTTCTTTGTTCCCTAATAGTGTAACGAGGCTGTGATCGGTCGCGCTACGCCTACGAATGCATAAACGAATTAACGCAGAGCTTAAAAAACTTTAGGGTAAATTGAAAAGAAACTAAATTCCATAATTTAAGACAAATCAATAAAAATTCGAGGTGAATTTCGAACTAATTTAAATTTATTAGGCAAAATTTTTAAAAAATTCGAAATCTTTTACTTATTTTAGTGGAATTGGAGTAAATAGAATAACCGATTAAAAATATAAATAAAAAATCTTTAGGAATTAAAGGTAAATTGAAAAGTAAAGTGTGAATTAGAAGAATGAATATAAAAAAAAAACATTTTATTCAGCGAGTCCTTTATTACGATTTTTTGCAAAATTTTCAAGTTAATTTTTTCAAGAATCCTAGTCAAGTTATCTTTTCATTTTGAAAAATGACTATATCGACATTATCTTTAAAGGCTGACTAAGCAGTTATTTAGGAAAAGAGGAACTAAGAGTGACGTAATTGACTGTGTGGTAATCCTAACTACAAAGAAAATTTAATGTTATTTTTTCAGTATATATTTCTCATACATATTTCTGAAATACAGAAGTAACTGAAAGAAATTAACGTTTTGAAACGGCAACGATAAAGATATTTATTTTTTTGTTTGAATTCATAAGTTTATTAGGTCCACTCGCTCTACCTTAAAATGAAATGAAAGCAGATGTTTGTTACCTACTTTAATTTCTCTGATCTTATCTTTGGTTAATGTGGAAATTGTGCCAGTTTTTATGTTTATTGTTCCCCCTACTGTTAAGTCAATTCAATGACTATGAGCATATATTTTAGCAAAAATATTACAACTCTCTAGTACTGCCAGGACTTTACCATCTTATGTTGATAATACAATTTGTTCTTGGGTTGGCATGGGCCTGAAGACATTTCGCCCTGTTAAAATTTCAATTGGTTTATTTGTCAGATAGGTTTATCTTCGAAGCACAATTTGCTAGTATGGATATTGATTGGAAGTAAGTCAAATAAATTGAAGCTGGTCAAGTTCATAATAATGTGCGTGAGAAGAAGCAACCGTGGTAGGTATAGCTGTGCACATGGCAGGAGGAGACTTCGTCCTGGCATGAAGAGAAGTCTCGGCAAAAAAATATCGTCTGTCAGGAGAAGATGTTTTGCTACAATGATTCTTAGGAATAGGGTCGCCATTAGATAAACATTCAAACTGTTAACTCAACACTGCAAGAGGAAGCAAAGGATCACTTAAAAATATAAGCGTACCACTTCCAACAGTCAATTTAATCAAAATTAGGCAAAATAATTATTTAATGTAATAACTTTACGATTTCCCATACTACAGAGTTTTTGTTATATAAACAAATATATTCTTTAAAAACAAAATTAAAATTTTTGCAGTAGCTACTCGTCCTGAATTTTCGTGACGGCTAGACGCACTCTCAATTTTTAATTTATTTTAAAAAATCCTCGATAATGTTTCCTTTCTATTAAATGTTAAACTTTTTTTAATCATCGAAAATGAATAAATCAAAAAAAAGTATAGAATTCTCTTGTACTATTTTTTCACTTATTTTTTACTCTGGAATAACACTTTCTATAAAATTATTGAAAATATGCAAAATTGAGAATTAAATTTCACTTGTTTAAAAACCAGTTAATACTTTCTGTGTTTTCATATTTAAGGAGTTGAAAACTATCCAAAGGTAATTAATAGTGACAAAAGTCGTTTTGAACGGTGTTTGATATTTTATTTTGGTTATTAGAATAAACTGCTATAATAATTAGAAAAAAGTATTCTCTAAAAAAAGTCGAGTGTAAGAACTTTAAGATTGGAAGTGATTGAGGCTCACCGCACCTTTTCATTAGTTCAAGAATAAAAACAAAAAATTGTTTATTGGAATTTCAAGAACACCTGAGAGAATAACCGCAATACATGAATAATAAAACACATTTTAATTATTCAGTTCCATTTGGTTTGAAAAAATGAATGGGGATTTATGAAAGAAAAAATTCTGCTATCAAGATAAATATTTACCAAAGAAGACTCAGTAGCGCTTGCAAATTTGTTCCGTGGTGAAAAAATGGTATACTTTTAGAGTTTAATTTAGATATTAAAATGGAAGACTGAAAAATTGGCAACTTTCAAATGAAAACTCTTAAATATTAATCTAAAAAAATATTGTCTTCAGCGGCTTGAAATAGAAAAAAAATATTTCAGACCTACATTTATGCAGTTTAAATATGAATTGCTGCCAGGAATGACTAGGATAATAAATTAACGCAAACGACGAATATCGCATTTATATTTCCGCGGAAATTTTCATTACAAAATCAAAAACTTTTGACGATAACCTAACAATCATGTTATATTTATTGTTGTCTTTGGCTTATATTTGAAGAGTATCATTTGCTTTCAATTAAATAAGGAATGGCGCAGAATTACCTTTGCTCAAATATTCAAATAGAATTTTTGTACATTTTTTTCTATCTCAAAAATAATATCTGCTTACCATACATTGTCTTAAAATAAAATGATTTTTATAGGTTAAAAGGGGCCAAATGAAGCGGGATTCTATTTAAGAGAATTAATGAATTCAATAATAATTATTACTATATATCATCACTTGAATTTCATGAGTATATGAAAGTTTTAAACGCGAAAAATACACTAGATGCCAATTTAATGCATTGATTTTCTTACGACAATTAAAGTAATGCAGTAAATAATGCAATGATGAATATTTTCATTTATCAAAAGCTTATTAATTCTATTTGTTTTTATGGAAATTAACATAAATAGAGAAAAGTTGGTAGAAGAATTATAAGAAGTTATGCTTTTTTGGCACTATTTAACTTAAATAACAAAACAATACTTTTGAACATTTTTCAAAATTTCTAAAGTGAAACGAACTTCAACTTAGGAAAAAAGCTTTTTTGAATCAGTTCAAAATCGCCTTTTATAGAAAGCCTATCAAAACAAATAATCACTTTTATTGGAAGTGTCCTGCGTTGTTCGGCTGAAAAGGAAATTGTTTCCTGTCAAACTTGTAGTTAAAATTTCTATTGATTTTTATAAAAGCGAAAAAAATCAGTGTCCTTATAATTTCCAAACATTACTATCTGTTTTTTTATACAAATATGTATCTTTTAATAACCGTATAATCCATAGTACAACTTTTATAGTCCTGCCTATATGACATAGATCGTACACTTGACTAGTGTTTATACTTTCGCAAGTTACGACCTAACTCTACCGTGCAAACTTTTCAAGTGTTGCCACTGCAGCGCACAAAAATTTTGTGTGCGCTGTAGCAACAAGCAACGAAACCTCAGAAAAAACAATCTTATTTTCTTTAGCTTACCCAAAACTGTTGCATTTGAAAAAAGTACCGTTAACAAAGAAAGCATAAAGACCTTTATTTTTGAAACCTTAACTGGCCTTGTTTCCAAAAATCAGCTCAAGAACCTACGTGCACATAAGATTGGTAAATTTTCGCAGACTTTGGAGAAACCACGTTCTGTCAAACTGAATTTCGACTTTGAGGCCTCAGCGCATGCTCTGCGTCGCGCATTCATAAACGCAAAGAGGGAAACCAAAGAACAACTAGAGGCTAAAACAATCCCAGTAGATTTCTTTAGACAAAACAAAAATGCAACTAGAAGAAATAGCTGTTGTGTAGACTATCCGGAAAACTCGACGCAATAAAGGAGAAGAGGACCCGAAACTATCTTTCAGAGAAGGGATTCCAGTAGTTACAAAGCACACCTTAACAAAGAAAACAGAGCGTTGAACGGTACGCACACTTTTGTAATAGCAATAGTAAGTACTCCGCTCCCTTCGCGTTTGTGTACTAATCTTACTGTCTTTTATCAAAACGTCAGGGGCTTACGTACAGAACTCGAAAATCTACGACAGTCAGTTCCTACTTGCTCTTACAACATTATTATTTTCTCAGAGTAATAGTTGCACAAACAGATAAATTTCGCGGAATTAGAATTTAGGGATCATAATATTTTTTTATTAGATCGCAATGTATTAGCAAGAGACTATCTACGGAGCGGTGTTCTAATAGCAGCGGATCAGGGCTTAAAATGTGTTAATTTGCCCACTAAAATTAATTCCGTAGAGAATGTAATAATAAAGCCAGTACTGGGCAAACCGATCTTTATTATGAAAGTCTTATACATTTCACCAATCTCCAGCCTTAAGAAATATGTAGATCTATGTTCTGTACTAGAGAACTATTCTTTTGCTTTCCCACCCGCAGCTGTGAGCATATTCGGAGACTCTGACATGCCTCACGCTTCCTGGAATACTGTTCCAGATTTAGAATCTAGTTGCTTACCAATGGAAATACATACAAAAAACACATCTCTGTATTACGAGTTCTAACATATTAGATTACCTGACCTTAGTACAAATAAATATCAAGGTGAATGATTACGGATCTCTATTAGATTTTGTTTTCACTAACAGTAAAACGGACGTTGTAGAAATATTAATAGATCTCCTCCTACCTGTTCACAACTACCATCCTCCTCTTATCCTAAAAAAAGTGAAAGCGTTGTTGTTAATAATTTCCGTTCCGAAATCAACACAGTTGGCTGTTATAATTTTAGGTTCGCTAACAATGCAGCTATTAGTTCGTTCTTATCACATATTGATTGAGACATCTTATTCGACAATGTAACAGTAAATAATGCCGTCAAGCAATTTTATGCGCATGTGTACATCGCGATCCAATATTTTGTTTCCCTAAAGATTTGCAAAGCTTTGACCCATACTGGTTTCGTGGCAAGCATAAAAGAAATAATACTAGCTAAAAAGGTTGCTTACATTAAATATAACCAAACTCAAACTTGTTTTGATTATCAACAGATCTTTAATCTAAGAGCCCAGGGTAAACATCTAGCTGACTCTGGTTACAAAAAGTACATTACGATCCTTAGAGATTAATCCTAGTAAATCCACAATCATTTTCGAAATACACAAAGTCATTGCGCGGAAATGCTGGTATACCTAACCAAATAGTATTATGAAAAGTAAGTGCTAGCACCAGTAAACATATAGCCGGACTATTTGCAGCTTTTTTTTAAATCGGCCTATTCTGCGCCAAGTAACAATGTACCGCCTCTCACCTTCGCCGAATCTGTTAATTTGTTAAATGTAGTTATAAGCAGGGACAAGATTAAAGAAGCGCTTATCAGTTCAGATGACAATAAAAGGGCAGGATCTCATGGAGTGCCTCCGTACCTGTTGAAATCCTGCTGCTTTAGATTTTTACGACCATTGATTCTTTTGTTAAACAAGTGTTCCATGAAAGGTTGTTTTTATGCGTTAATGCGCACTACCAAATTAATGCAACGGAATTAATTTTAAAATTTAATGTCGTATACAGCTTTTTCAAAAGCATTCGAAAAGGTGGATCATGCAACCCTTGTGGCAAAGCTTGAACCTCTGGTGGTTGCAGGTAAAATGCTCTCATGGCTCGCAAGCTGTCTTAGTGATAGATAGCAATCAGTTTCCGTTAATAGTGTTTAATCGAAAAGTTGTTAAGCTACTTCTGGTATTCCACAGGGATCGCACCTCGGCCCTTTTTTTTCTCTATGTGAACGATAAAATTATCCAATCCATCAGTCTGCAAACTGATCTCAATCGATTGCAGAGTTGGTGCACTCAAAACAGAGTAACTAATTCATACTCTAATGTTTTCCTATTAAACATTTTAGTATTCTGATTTTCATGTGATGGAGCATAAGCGTCGACCTTGACGTTTCGAGATATTCATAATTATATATCATAAGTCAGGCTAAGGAAAGAAATTTAATTACCTCAACCGTCGTCGATTTGTGAACAATAAAGTGATTTTTTAAGAGGTATCCGACAAAGATTTGAGTCATTTGTTTTTAGTTTTTTTTCTCGCTGATAAAATGATAAGATTTCAACAAATACTTACAAACGTATTATATTGAGAAAATATTCTCTACAACTTAGTCAAAAAAAAATTTTCTTAATTATTTGTTCAATGCTAGAACAAATAAGCATCACCAGGAACTCTATTTTAAAATGTTCTAATGGACGTTTTTTTAAAGCCCTTGCAAATGTGAGGCTGAATTCTCAATTGATTTTTTGTTATTACTAAAAAACGTGGAATCGCAGCATTTTGTCAGCAGGTTTGCTTGGATTGTTACCATTATTTAAAAGATTGGTGAAATATAAAAATGTTAAATTACTTCTTTTTCAGAGCATGACATGAGTTTCAAAGTAAGCCCTTAGCAAATATCCTATAACAAATCGTTCACGAAATATAAATTTATTAATTACCATTGTGCATTTTTAAGAGAATTTGAAGCAAAGATGGATTTTCATTGTTGCAAAAAAATCATAGTCGGGTTTTTGCTATTAGATTATTGAATTAGATGGATTGGAGTATTAAATTTTTGTTTTGAATGTACTAGTCAAAAAAATACAGAGGGGTAAGAGAAAATTTTTTTTAATTTCTTCATTTTGGGAAAAAAAATTAATAAAGAAAGCCTGCAAATATTATTCTTCTCACGACCAATGTACAATATATGTATTAAAAAAATATATTATTTTAGCAAATTTTATTTAAAAATTTTTTTAATTACGCTTGCAGCTAGGAGAGTACAACAGGTGTATATTTGAAAAAATGTAATGAAATTCATATAAAATCAAGCCAAATTCAAAATAACTTAAGTATTATACAATGTGATGCAATACGATGCAATTTGATGCAATGTGATACAATATGGAGCACCTTAATTCACATCAGATGAAGTTATTACTTCTGCCTGGAGTCCGACGATGGCTTACTTTTTTTTTATTCTATATTTTTTGATGTGCTACAGAAATCTTTTAGAAAATAGAAAGAAAAGCCTTATCTAGTAACACTGAACATTTACAATTCCCATGCTTACGGCAGTACTTACAAAATTAGGCTCCCCATCTGCAATGCGCATGCAGCGCATCCGCCTTTTCATTGGCTGTATAAAGCGCACTTTTTCGAAATTATTAAATATGTAAATCTTTTTTTCATAATGAATCATCACTGTTGAATTAGAAAAATCAATTTTCAGATCACAATATAGTCTTTTCGAGTGAAAGGTAAATTAATTATTTAATGCCACTCTTTACGAATAAATTATTTATTTTTACTTAAAAAGGAGGACATTTTACTGATGGAAATTTTAAGTAATTCATAATATTTTTTTGTGTTGTATGATTATTATATATTATACAATGAGGGCGCTATTGCGACGCATGCGCAGTGCGGTTAAGAGCCGTTTTAGAGGCACCGGTTTTCAATGGTCGACACCAGAATTAGATTTCAGAGATGGCTCCTAATTTGTTGCAGAAATGTCTACAACTAATTGAAATCTACCGGATAACCCGGCGAAAACATCCTCGTGCAACGCCTTTACTTTCTTGTTTTTTTAAAAACCTGAGAAGGAATGGCAGTGAAAAAAATTTAGCAGATTGCGCTTCGATCAGGTAGGCTGATTTTGCATTGTTATGCATTATAGAAATTACAGAAATAATCCAAAAATGACTAATTTCATTAAAATTCACAAAAATAATTTGTAAAATGTGTAACCCAGTGAAATTTTTTTTCCCAACAGCTTTTTTTCAATTTAACCCTCAGGGTACGGACTTCCAAAATGTAACGTTCAGTACGTACATGGGTTAGGCTCACCCGCAAACTTTGATCGGCTGTAAAATGTGCTAGAATT
>JAUELO010332208.1:0-14869 GCA_032357855.1 Amphibolips quercusostensackenii | reverse complement strand
TGTCCGGCAACTTCATTAGGTAGGCTGTAGATTCGATCGCACAGTGCATGACATGAACCTCTTTGCACAGCGAAGTGAGCTTCACTTACTGTGCCGTCCGGCAGCCTCCCTAAGTAGGCTATAGAGAGGGACGCACTTTCTGGTATATTATGCGAATGAATATGTGTGTATGTGTTTTTGTGTGTGCTTATTACTCGAAATCGACCAACAACAACCGACCGAGAGTCTTCTCGACTTAGATCCCCTTTCTTGATTGGTAACTAGCCTCTTTTCAGAAACCTTTTGTTTAAGGTGGATTCTAAACCGCGAAAGCCCCAGTAAAAGTACATAGAAAAATTTCTATTTGTACCGACAGAGGGCTCGAACCCCACGCCTCCTGCTCGGAAAGCCCAACGTGCTATAATCTGAGACACCAAGCCTGTCTTTTTCGCCGGGCAAATCACGGATCAATTTGAAAGAATTAACTTTTCTACATATTATGCTTATCAAATATTCGTGATCCTTAGTGTTTCTTTTCTTACAATATATTAGTATATTGTGTCAGGATGTGGAAAATAAGTAAATGATGGCTATAGATGGGTGCAAACTAGCCTTAAAAAATATAAAACTCATTGGAAATTAGACGATTTTGACGTAAAAATTTATAAATATAAATAAAATTATTTTTAAAACTATATTGCAAATAATATTAACCTAATGATAAAGTATAAAAAGTACCAAATAAAATTTTTTTAAAGATTCTTCTTCCTTCCTGCAAAAATTTATTTTTTCTTATCATATATGGATTTAAAAAAAAATTCTAATTAAATTATTGTCATTGTTGTACTCTATAAGACCCAAACAAAGATTTAGATATGGTTTGTCTCTAAAAAAACAATTTTTACATATTTTTAAAAACAAACTATAAAATTAAAGATAAAAAATAAATAGAAAAAATATCTGAATACCCTATCGAAAGTGTAAATATAGACCAGAATTTAATTAATAATAACTTTGAAGCAAAATAAAAAAAAATTGCAGTGTATCTTTAGACGACTCTTAGAAATAGGTACATGTGGCTCATGAAAAATTAAGTACATTTTTTGTTAAGTCCGAGTGACCATAGGTCAGGAAAAACCTGGAAATCAGGGAAAAGTCATTAAATTTTATTGGTCAGGAAAAAGTTAGGGACATTGGAAAAAATCTTGCAAAAGTCAGAGAATTTCTATGAAAGGCACTTTAAATAATTGTCAAGGATAATAAATTTGAAATTTTTTATTCCGTTTATAAAAGATTCTATGTTAAAAATGTTACAAAATTAAAATACTAGTCTCAAAATATTAGTAGTTAGAAAAAATAAAAAAAAGGTCAAGGAAAAATTAGGGAATTCAGTTGAAAAATGATCGATTTTGCTAATAAGGCATTCTTTTATTTTTAAAGTTCAACTACTTTCTAGAAAATTCATTTTTGGGTTGAAAACTCAATTTATTTAGTATTAAATTAACATTTCTGTATAAAAATACAAATATTTGGTTAAAAAATAATTCTCTTTGATTGAGAATTCAACTATCTTGCTGAAGACTCGCCTTTTTGGTTGAATTAAACTATTTTTTATTTCAAACTACAAACTTTTTTATTGAAATATCTACTATTACATTCTTTGTTCAAAATTTATTTTCATTTGTTAAAAATTCGTTTATTTTTTTGTTGAAAATTAATTTTATTAACTGAAAATTTAACTATTCTAATTAAAGATTTATTATTTTAGTTAAAATTTCAACTCTTTAATTTAAAGTTTAATTATTTTGTTAAAAATTGATCTTCTTTGATCAAAAATTCAACTACTTGGGTGAAACTTAAACTACTTTGTTAAAAATGAATTTCGTTGGTTTGAAAATGTGTTTTTTTTTTATTAATGTAATTTGTTGAAAATCGGTCTTTTTTATAAAAAATAATCAGCTTGGTTAAAAATTAATATTTTCTTGCTGGAAATTCGTCTTTTGTCTTGAAAACTTTACCTAACATTTTTAACAAACTTTTTTTCTTTCCTGACTGAAAAATCTTTATTTGTCGAAAATTCGTCTTTTGAATTTGAAAATTCATCATTTTATATAAAATTTATACTATTTTGTAGAAAACTTTTTTTTTAATGATTTTTTTAATGAAAATTTAACTTTTCTATTGTTGGTTAAAATGTATCTTCATAAGTTGAAAATTCAACTCTTTCTTTGAAAATTTATATAATTTGTTGAAAATTCATCTTTTTTGGTAGAGAAGTAATCTTCCTTTTAAATTAATCTTTTTGATTGAAAATTTATATTTTTTGGTGAAAAATTAATCTTTTCGGTTAAAAATGCGTCTATCTGGTTTTGAAATTTATCTATTATTAAAAAAATTTAATCTTTTTTGTTTAAGATATTGAGTATTACATTTTTAGTCTCTTTTTGGTTAAGTTTTTTAATTTGTTGTTTGCAAATTTTACTCTTTGGTTGAAAATTCATCTGTATAAATCAACAATTCAAATATTTCGTTAAAAGTTCAACTATTTTGTTGAAAATCCAAATATTTTGTTAAAAATACAACTGTTTTCTTTAAAATTAAATAATATGGTTAAAAATCCAACTGTTTTTGGTTGAAGCTTAATTTTTCTGTTTAAACATTTCATCATTAGTTTAAAAGTTCATCTTTGTACGTTTAAAATTCAATACTTTAAAAAAAAATGTAATTGTTTTCTTGAAAAATTAATTATTTAGCTAAAAATTAAACTATTTTGTTTCAAATTCGTCTTATTGGAGAAAATTAATATTTTATTCTGAAAAAATAATTTTTTTTAAAATAGATAAATTTAAAGATCTTAAATTTTAAACTAAAATCAATCTATGCTCTTAATTATCAGGGAAAATAAAAAAATTGGTCAGGGAAAAATTAGAGAAGAGTCAGGGAATTTCAAAAATGATGCTTTGCTATCACCATGCAAGTACTTTCAGAAATTACAAATCGATTTTGTAAACAAATATTTTTATATTTAAAAATCACGAATATTCAGCAGATTTCCATTTGAGTTAATCTTGATTCTCGCCACTTCAATATACGTGATTGAATTTCAAACGAGAAATTGTCGTGAATTTTCTACTAGGGAATATTTTATCAAGAATAATAGGTCAATCACTCGATTTGCGATGGAAAAATACGTATTTGTAAATACAGAGTTAATTGAAGGGTTTAAAAAACACCTTATTTTGCTTAAAAAGTGTTGTATACATTTTTTATATCTTATTTTAAAAAAACTACTTTTATCCAATTTTGAATCAAAAATAAAAAAGTAATTGTAAAAAGAGCAGGCGAAAAAAAGTAATCACTTCAAAAATGTCAGCAAACGTAGATGTTAACCTACTTCTAAATAGAACTGGACCACAGTAATAATTGACATTTTAACAACAAAATTTTAATTTTAAATTGAAAAGAGTCAAACTGAATCAGAAAGGATGAATTTTTTTACAAAATTGTTAAATCTCCAACTGAAACATATTAATATCCAAGCAAACAGTTGAGATTCAACCAAAATTTGAGCTTTATACAAATCAGTTAAATTTTGAACTCAAAAGTTAAGTTTTTTACAAAAAAGAATGAATTCTTAACCAAATATATACATTTTTGACCAAATAGTTAATCTTTTAACTGAAAAGATTAATTTTCTACCAAAAAAGACAAATTTTTAACAAACTACATACACTTTCAACCAAATAGTTGAATTTCAAACAATAGGATGAATTTCAACACAGAAGATTAATTTTGTACTACAAAAGACGAATTCTTAATAAAATGAATCAATTTTTAACCAAACAGTTATATTTTCAACCAAGAAGTTTAAGTTAATTAATCTATTCTGATTATGGCGCCAGAAGTCCATTTAAATCGATTGTAGTGATCAGGCATGAGACCAGGTGGCGCTGTTAACATTGTTTCTATTTAATTTTTTTCTGGAAGTTTAAAATGCAATATTTTATTAATTAAATAATATTTATCGCAAATGTTGACGACCCTAAATGACTCTTCCCCTCGAATATAGATTTGAGCTTCCTGGAGAAAAAAAATTACGCCACGATAACCAATCGAAGAGCTAGCATTCGAAACTGATTTTTTCAAGTGAGTTCTTCTAGGTTACATTGCCTTTTACATGATCCTGAAATGCAAATAGAATTAATATAATTCAATAAGAAAATCAAACTACGAACTATTTGAATCTAACTAAAAGTTTTTTTTGTTTGGATCTAACTATTTTGTTAAAAATTCCTTTTTCTCCGTTGAATTTAACTGTTTTTTTATTTTTCATTGAAATCATTTTTGGTTAAACATCAACTAATACATGCTTCGTTGAAAATTCATCTATTTTAGTCACAAATTCAATAACTTGATTCAAAATTGAACCATCTTATTAAAAATTCTTTTTTCATTTGTTAAAAACTCATTTTTCCAATTGTAAAATTAAATGTTTTTTTGTTAAAAATTTATATATTTTACTTGAAAATTCACCTAGTTGATTCGAAATTCTTATTTTTTGCTTAAACTAAACTATTTTTTTTCTAATTAAAATAATTTTTGATTGAAATATCAACTATTACATGTTTCTTTAAAAATTTATCGTTTTTGGTTTGAAAATAAACTAGTTGGTTTGAAGTGGAACTACTTCCCAAATTTTTTTTTTAGTTGAAGATTTAATCTTTTACTGGAAAATTCATACATTTTGTTGCAAATTAATTTTTTTGTCGAGAATTTATATTTTTCGTTGAAAATTCAACTATTTTCGTAGAAAATTTAACTATTTGTTTAAAAATTGATCTTCATAGGTGAAAAATTGAACTACGTGGTTGAAAGAGAATTAATTTTTTTTTTAATCGTGAAATTCTTTTAAAAATTTATATCCCTGGTTGGAAATTCGCTGTTTCCTGATAAAAAGCTAATTTTTCACATAAAAATAGAATTATTCTATTTTTAGTTAAAAATTAATTATTGCTTAAATCAAAATCCAACTATTTGGTAGAAATTGCATGCACTTTGTTAAAAATTCGTCTTTTTGTGTAGAAAATCATTCTTTCTTGTTAAAAATTCATGTTTTTGATTGAGGATTCAACTGTTTGCTTGAAAATTTGTCTTTCTTTATTAAATCCAGTTGATTGAAAATTTCTTTTTTTAGGCAATTTTTAATACTGGAAATTAAAGAATTGTATTGTTAGTTGAAAACTGATCTTTTTTAGTTTAAAATTCAACTATTTGGTTAAAAATTCATGTGTTTTTTTGAAAAGTCTTTTGGTTGAGAATTAATCTCCTTGGCGGGAAAATCATCATTGTGAATTAAATTTCTGATTTCTGGGTGAAAATTAAATTATTTTTTTGAAGTTTAATTATTTTATAAGAAATGTATCCATTGTCTTAAATTCTCCTTTTTCGGTCAAAAATTTTGTTTTTTCGAAAATTCGTCCTTAAGGATTTTAAGTTGTTTTTTTATGGCAGAAAAGTCATCTTTCGTGGTGGAAAATGAACTTTAAGAATTTCAAAGGCTTCAAATAATTTTAAACAGTTTTAACAAATGAAGATGATTTAAAAAGATTCCAGTGATTTAAAACAAACACAAAAGACTTTTCAAAAAATAAAGTTTTTAAAAGGATTTCAAAGAAGTCATAAAGATTTCAAAAAAATTTACAAACATTTGAAGATTTCAAAGATTTTACAGAAGTTTTGAAAGATTTCAAAATATTTCTTAAAGATATTAAGCATTAGAACAATTTGAAAAAAGCGTGTACACCAGTTTTAAGAGATTTTACAACAATTCTGAATATTTCACAATAATATGAAAACTTTCAACAGATTTCAAGAACTTTAAAGATTTCAAAAGGGTCATAAGCTAGATTTTTAAGATTTCTTAAACATTTTGAAAATTTGAATATATTTCCAAATTTTTCAGAAGATTTTAAAAGGTTTTAGAAAGGTTTCACAAAAATTTCGAACATTTCATAAAAATGTTATAAGTATTTCAAGAGATTTCAAGAATTTCAGAGATTTAGAAAAGAGTACAGTAAAAAGATTAAAACAATTTTTTATTTGATAAGAAGACTTTAGAATATTCCACAAAGATTTTAAATATGCTAATGATTTTAAACGAATACGAATATTAAAGATTTTAAACAACTTTAAAAGGTTTGACCAAATTTGAGAAAATTTCAAAAGATTTAAATAATTTCAAACGAACACAAAAGATTTCAATACAAAGATAAAAGATATATTTCAGATACGTTTAAAAGATTTCATAAAGATTTTAAAGGCCTAAAAAATCACAAAGATTTTATGTATATCAAAGGATACAAATTTTAAAATATTTTAAAAGATTTTTCAAATATTTCACAAAAAATTCAAAATTTCATAAAGATTTTAAATACTTTAACAGATTTTAACGAATTTACAAATATTTCAAAAGATTCTAAAGATTTTGCAAAGATTTTAAAGATTTTACAAAGACGACTTATGTTCGCAAAAAATAAAAAATTGGTTTATTTATGGTTCGGCTTCCTTCAGAGATTTATGATCAATGAAAAATAAAATAGCTCATTGTTTTGCATGAAAAAACACGGTTATTTTGTTACTTTAAGTAAAAAAGAAGACCAGTAAAACGTGGAAAAGGCTTTGAATTTTGTTCCTAAGATTGGCTAGACACTCTGGTAATATTTTGTAGACAACTAAACATCTAATACGTTGTCAAACAAAAATTTGAAAAAATTAAAAAACGACTTGAAAAAAGTGTCGGGTTAGCCCCACTCTCCCCTATCTCTTTTTTTACGTAAAAAATAATAAAATCAAGTGTATGAAGAAAGTATCAGAACCAGACGCGTATCGTAAAGAGAAGAGAGGTTTTGATCGACCCGAGTGGTTCTATTAAACTTTTAGGTACCAGCCTGATAGCGTTCGTGTTAATCGTTAAAAACCACTTCCGCTCTATCACCAGCATTCATGAAGCTTTTAATTGTGATGCCACTCATAAAACGTCAAAAAAAGAACGCTTAAATGTTTTTTCTTCTGTTCTCCTAAAATCCTTTTATAGGACGCAATGTTTCTTTATGAGGCCCATTTTAGGTCATTATTTTCGTACTAATTGGTTTTAATTTTAGCTCCGCTTAAGTAGGTAAATTTTCTTCATTTTACCTAAATTTCAGTTTTTAATTTTTTTCCTTCCTTGTTTAAATGAATTAATTTTGTTATTAATGAAAAGATTTTCTTGAAAGGATATTATGAATGGGTCTGGAAGAAAAATTACCCTTAAAGGGCTTTTTTTATTTTTTTGGGGTAATAATTTTGTCTTGGTAAGATAAGTATTGAAGAGCTTCCTTATCGGCAGTCGGTGGAGAATGAAAATGAAAGGACGAAAGCACCTGCCTTGAGAGAAAGGTCGATAGAGTGTTTGACGTGACCTAAAGAGCTTTCGTCCTTTCATTACCATCCATCTCGTAAGAGAGATTTCTCTACCGACCGCCGATCAAAAAGCTTTTTAAAACCTAGTTTACCACTGAGAAAAATTATTACCCTAAAAAATCAAAAATTAAAAAAAAAGTAATTTTTATTTTTAAACTTCACATAATATCATTTCAAGTCCATTTTTTTATTCATAACAAAACTACATTTATTTAAATAAAGAAGAAAGCAAAATCAAAACCTGAAAATCATGAGAAAGTCAGGGAGTTTTGTTAGTAAGGGAAATTGAAATTAACCATTGTTGAATGAATTTAATTTAATGGATTCTCAACAAAATAAAAAAGTAAATATAAAAAGGATTTTTTAACCAAATAGTCAAATACTCAAACAAAAGATAAATTTTTTTTTAATACCTTTATTATTAATATTAGTTTATATAAATATCATACACTTTTTTTCTCAAATTATTTCTTTGTAAGTTTTTTTAGAAAAGGTCTCAAGCGTCACTTTTTAAAATGAAAATATCATGTTAGTCACTTTTTTTAAATTAATTTAACCATGGGTTAACCGCTATTGAATTCAGATCTCTATACCTATTTCTGATTTTTCTTATTTTTTTCCTAAATTTTTTTAAGGTATTTTTCAAAAAAAAGAATTTTTTGAAGATTTTAATAATTTGAAGAGATTTCAAAGGATTTGTGAAATTTTAGGGTATTTATAGAAATCCCAAAAAATTTTCAAAAGCTTTAAAAGGATTCAAGGAATTTTAAAAAGTGTTAAAGGATTTTTAATATTTGAGGGGATCTTTAAATGTTTTAATGCATTATTAATTAATTTCAATGATTTAAAGAAATTCTAAAAGATTTAAAAGACTATAGCGTATTTTTAAAAATTCAAAAGAATTTTCGAAAGCTTTACATGTTTGCAAAGAATTTCAGGAGGTTTCAACGGATTTAAAATATTTTACGGTACTTTAAAAGATTCCAAGCTTTAAAAAAATTAAAGAGATTTTTTACAATTTTACAAAATTTGAAATATTTAAGGGTACTTTAAAAGATTCTAGGGTATTTTTTCAATAAATTTAAATAATTTGAAGAGATTTCAAAAGATTAAAAAAATTGTATCTTATTTCTAGAAATTCCAAAGAATTTTCAATATATTTTTAATAATATTTCAAAATATTTAAAAGATTTTAGTGTATTTTCAGAAACTCCCAAGAATTTCTAAGACTTTAAAAAGTTTAAATAAATTTCAAAAGAGTTGAAATATTTTAGGGCATTTCAAACTATTTTAAGCAATTTTCAATAGATTTAATGAATTTAAAGGAATTCCAAAATATTTAAAAGATTTAAGCGTATTTTTAAAAATTACAAGGAATTTTTAAGAGCTTTAAAAAGTTGCAATGTATTTTAAAATATTCGAAATATCTTACGGCTTTTTAAAGGTTCAAAGGAATTTTTAATAGATTTTATGAATTTGAAAAAAATTCCAAAATATTAAAAAGATTTTAGCATATTTTAGCATTTTAAAGGATTCCAAGGAATTTTCAATATTTGTCAATGATCTGAAGGTATTCCAAAGGATTTTAATGATTTTAGGGTATTTTTAGAAATTTCAAAGAATCTTTAAAAGCTTTAAAAAATTTCAAAGGATTTCAGAAGATTTCAAAGAATTTGAAATATATTAGGGTATTTTAAAAGACTCAAAAGATTTTTTGATGAATTTCAATAATTGAAAAGATTCCAAAAGATTTGAATCACTTTAGCGTATTTTCGAAGATTCTAAAGAAATTTTAATAGCTTAAAAAATTTTCAAAGGATTTCAGAAGGTTTCAAAAGATTAAAAATATTTTAGGGTATTTCAAAATAATTAAAGGAATCTTTATTAGATTTGAAGAATTTGAAGAAATTCGACCAAATTTACAAGATTTTGGCGTATTTTTTTAAATTCCAAAACATTTCAAGAGTTTTTAAAGTTTCAATATGTTTCAGAAGATTTTAAAAGATTTGGAATACTTTAGGGTATTTGAAAAGATTCTAAGCAATTTCAAATAAATTTAAATAATTTTAGAATATTTTAAAGAACTTTGCAGTTTTTAAGGTATTTTTAAAAATTCTAAGGAATTTTCGAGATCTTGAAAAAGTTTTAAGGGATTTCAAAATATTTAAAAATGTTTATAGTATTTTAAAGGATTCCAAGGAATTTTTAATTCATTTCAATAATGTAAAGGTATTCTAAAGAATTATAAGAATCTTAGGGTATTTTTAAAAATTCCAAGAAATTTTCAAGATCTTTAAACATTTTCAAAGAATTTTAGAAGACTTAAAGGGATTTGAGATATTTTAGGGTATTTCAAAAAATTACAAGGAATTTTTGATAGATTTAAATAATTCTGCAGGATCTCAAAATATTTTGCAGTTTTAAGGTATTTTGAAAAATTCCAAGAAATTTTTAATACGTGTCAATAATTTAAAGGTAAATCAGAGGATTATAAGAATCTAAGGGTATTTTTAAAAATTCCGAAGAATTTTCAAGACCTTTAAACATTTTAAAAGGATTTCAGAAGATTTCAAGGGATTTATTTAACATATTTGAGCGTATTTAAAAAAATTACAAGAAATTTTTAATAGATTTAAATAATTCTGCAGGATTTCAAAATACTCTGTAGATTTTAGAGTATTTTTAGAAATTCCAAGGAATTTTCAAGATCTTGAAAAAGTTTTAAGGGATTTCAAAAAATTAAAAAACGTTTATGGTATTTTAAAAGATTTCAAGGAATTTTTAATACATGTCAATAATTTAAAAGTAGCTCAAAGGATTATAAGAATTTCAGGGTATTTTTCGAAATTCCAGAAAATTGTCAAGAGCTTTAAGCATTTTTAAAAGATTTCAGAAGTTTTCAATGGATTTGAAATATTTTAGGGTATTTTAAATATGACAAGGAATTCTTAATAGATTTAAATAATTTTGCAGGATTTCAAAATACTCCGTAGATTTTAGAGTATTTTTAAAAATTTCAAAAAATTTTCAAGATCTTTAAAAGGTTTTAAGGGAATAACAAAAAAATTTAAAACGTTTTTAAGTATTTTGAAATATTCAAAGGAATTTTTAATAGATTTAAAAAACTTTTTAAAATTCAAAAGGAATTAAAAGATTTAAGCAAATTTTTAAACATCCCAAAGAATGTTTAAAAGATATAAATAATTTTGAGGGATTCCAAAGAACTTTGCAGTTTTTAGGTATTTGAAAAAATTCCAAGGAATTTTGATAGATTCAAAAAATTAAAAAAAATTCGTAAAGATTTAAAAGATTTTAGCGTATTTTTATCACTTTTAAAGAATCTTAATGAGTTTAAGAAAGTTTCAATAGATTTCAAACGATTTGACATGTGTTAGGGTATTTTAAAATATTCAAAAAAATTTTTAATAGATTTGAATAATTTCTATGGATTTCAAAGAAATCTGCAGTTTTTAGGGTATTTTAAAAAATCGCAAGGAATTCTCAAGAGCTTTAAAAAGATTTAAGGGATTTCGAAAGATTAAGCAAATTTTAGGGTATCATAAAAGGGGTCAAGAAATTTTTAATATATTTCAATAAATTGAAGGTATTTCAAAAGATTTTAAGGATTTGAGGGTTTTTTTTTAAATGCCAAAGAATTTTCAAGAGCTTTAAAAGTTTTCAAATAATTTTAGAAATTTTAAAAGATTTAAACATGTTAGGGTATTTAAAAAGATGACAGTTAATCTTTAATAGATTAAAGTAGTTTTAAGCGATTTCAAAATACTCTTTAGATACTAGGGTATTCTTAAAAATTCCAGGGAAATTCCAAGATCTTAAAAAATTTCAAGGGATTTCAAAAGATTAAAAATTTTTAAAAGTATTTTAAAAGATTCAAAGAAATTTTCGATAGATTTAAAGTATCTTAGAAAATTCATAAACATTCAAAAGATTTAAACATATTTTCAAGAATTTTAATGAATTGTTATGAGTTTAAAAAAGTTTTAATGTATTTCAAAAGAGTTGCAATATCTTAGGGTATTTTAAAAGTTTTAAAGGAATTTTTAATAGATTTGAATAATTTTGATGGATTTCAAAAAACTCCGCAGTTTTCCGGGTATTTCTAAAAATTCCCAAGAGTTTTTTAAAGCTTAAAAAGTTTCAAGGAATTTTAAAACATTTCAAAAGTTTTAGTGTATTTTAAAAGATTTAAAGAAATTTTTAATACATGTCAATAATTTGAAGACATTACAAAGGATTTTAAGGATTTTAGGGTATTTCAACAATTCTAAAGAATTTTCAAGAGTTTCAAAAATTTTCAAAGTATTTCAGAAAATTTTAAAGGATTTGGAATATTTTAGGGTACCCGAAGAGATTCCAAGGAATTTTGAATAGATTAAAAAAACTTGCAGACAATCTAAAATATTTCAATGATCTTAGCGTATTTTTAAAAATTCCAAAGAATTTGTAAGAGCTTTTAAAGTTTTGATGGATTTCGAAAGATTTGGTATATCGCAGGGCATTTTAAAAGGTTCGAAGGAATTTTTAATAGATTTAAATAATTTAAAAAGATTTAAAAAAAAACTCTGTAGATTCTAGGGTATTTTCAAAAATCCCAAGTAATGTTTGAGCGCTTTAAAATTTTTGAGGGATTTGAAAAAATCTCAAAAATTCTAAGGTATTTTAAAAGATTCCAAGGAATTTATATGCGTCAATGATCTGAAGGTATTTCAAAGAATTTCAAGGATTTTAGGGTATTTTTAAAAATTCTAAAGAATCTTTTAGAGCTTTTATAATTTGCAACGGATTTCAGAAGATTTCAAAGGATTTAAAATATTTTAGGATACTTAAAAAGATTCCAAGGAAATTTTCATAGATTTAAAGAATTTGAAGAAATTCCAAAATATTAAAAAGATTTTAGTGTATTTTTGTAAATTTCAAAGAATTTTTAAAAGAT
The DNA here is from genome assembly GCA_032357855.1 of Amphibolips quercusostensackenii. Classification (NCBI taxonomy): domain Eukaryota; kingdom Metazoa; phylum Arthropoda; class Insecta; order Hymenoptera; family Cynipidae; genus Amphibolips; species Amphibolips quercusostensackenii. Next base: position 2,475 of record JAUELO010332208.1, on the reverse strand, counting down.
TTAAAAAGTTTCGCTGGATTTCAAAAGATTTCAAATATCGTAGGGTGTTTTTTAGAGTAGATTATATATTGTAGCTTTCAATAGTCTCTCAATAGATTTACATGAATTTTCGAAAAAAATTTTGTAACAAGAATTAGGGTTTCAAAGATTTTCAATTACTTCTAATTATTTAAAAAAATTTTAATGCTATTAGAATATTTTTAATAATTGCAAGGAATTTTAAGTTGCGAGGAATTTCCCGTTGATTTAAATAATTTAAAGGGATTTTCGAAATTTTAAGAGATTTAAGGATATTTTTAAAAAATCCAAGGAATTTTGTAAAACATTAATAAATTTCAAAAGATTTCAAATAATTTTAAAACATTTGAAATTTTTTAAGATATTTTTAATATATTTCAATAATTTGAAGTGATTTCGAAGGATATTAAAAGTTTTAGTGGTTTTTTTTTATTCCAAAAAATTTTGAAGAGCTTTACAGAATTTTTAGGGATTTTAAAAGATTTTAGAGGATTTAAAGTGTTTTAAAGGATTTGAAATACTTGAGCGTATTTTCAAAAATTCCGAAGAATTTTTAAGAATTTTAAAATGTTTCAAGGGCTTTCAAAAGATTTTAAGGGACTTAAAACATTTAAGGAAAATTGAAAATATTCCAAGGTACTTTAATACGATTTTAATCACTTAAAAGAGTTTCATATTTTTTAGGGCATTTAGAAAGATTTGAAGACCTTTTTTAAGAACTGTGAAAAATTTAAGTATATTTTACAATATTTGAAAGGATTTGGAATATCTTAGTATTTTTTAAAAATATATTTCAATAATTTCAGCTATAAAAAATTTAAAAAAATTTTAAGGATTTAAAATATTGAAGGGTATTTTAAAAGATTCCAAGGCATTTTAAATAGATTTAAATAATTCGAAAGTTCTGTAAAGGATGTGAAATACTCCAGTGTATTTAAAAAAATTCTGTCATTTTCAAGAACTTAAAAAAGTTTTAAGGTATTTCAAAAGATTTCAAAGAATTTGAAAATTATTAGGAAATTTATAAAGATTCTAAAGGAATTTTAATTGGTTTCAATAATTTGAAGGGATTTCAAAGTGTTTAAAATATAACAGAGTATTTAAAAATGTTTTAAGACTTTTTTTTAGATTAAATTTTTTTTAGCGATTTCCAAGGATTTCAATGATTTTCATGGATTTTAAAGATCTCAAGGTGTTTTATCAATTTTCCAGGATTGTAGGAAATATTATCAGATTTCATAGAATTTTACAGGGTATTATATTTTAATGGATTTCCAAAAATTTATTTATGAGAAGTAAGGGATTTCGTACAGATTAAAAGATTTGAAGAGATTTTCAATTTTTTTTAAATGTATTTGAATTTATTTGGAATTTTTTTGATTCAATTAAACTTTTCTAATTTCACTCAATTTCACTCAATTTGATATATTTAAAAATTATTGAATACAATAAAATTTTTCTGATTCACTTGAATCTTTTTTTAATTGAACGAAAATTGAGTTTAGTCGAATTCTTCTATTTTTCCTTGAATTCCTACACGTTGACTTTAATTTGACTGATTCAATAGCATATTCAGGATTTTTAATTTTTTTTCTAATTCAGTTGAATTCCTTTAAATTGTTTTGAAGTCTTGTGAACTTGTCCTAATTTTTTTTAATTCTCCTAGAATTTTTATCAACTTCACCGAATAGTTTTGAATTTTGATAAATTCAAAAGAAAGTCAGTCGCTTTTTTAATATTCCACCAAATATAAATATTAATAAGTTTCAGGCCAAAACAGAGGCCATGTCGGATTTATACTTTTTGTGCGACAGTCAAATAGAGATAATAGGTGATTTTAACGTTCCTCACTTTTTAAATTTTACACTAGGTCAAATAAAATATAAAAAGGCGGCTTCGATTACTGATAGTGTTAATATTTATGGGTTCGGAACCAACTAATAGTGTAGCTAATCATATAAGAAGGCTACTAGATCTGGTTTTCACAAATATTAAATGTGAAATTAAGGGAATTTTCCTATAGTTAATGAAGATGAATACCAGCCAGCTCTTGACCTGAATTTTTAAATTCGTATCATTCCATTGACCCCTAACTTTAAAGAAGAAAATGAATTCCCAAGATGCAATTTCAAAAAAGGACGATATGACTTACTTTACATAAAAACGACAGAAGTTGATTGGACTACTCTTGACGAATGCTCTAATTCCAATAAAGCTTGGTAAACTATTTTATCAATTATTAGTGGATAGTTTTAATGATACCATCCTGAAATATATTCGACTTAAAGATAATTATAGATAAAAATTTAAAGTATCAGGTTCTGATTACCATTATAAACAACATAAGTCACTAAGAAATTATAAATTCGGGGAAACCCACAACAGATTTGGAATTATGTTCACGGTCTTCAGCGGGAATCTAGGATACCAGGAATCATGAGACATAATATAAGTAAA
>JAUELO010332107.1:0-14870 GCA_032357855.1 Amphibolips quercusostensackenii | reverse complement strand
AAAATCATATAAAATTTTCCCAGGAATCTTAAGAAAATTGTGGCATTATTCTCAATTTTTTCAAAGTTCTTTAATTTTTTATTTATCGTGAAAAATTAAAAAAATTTGTTAAAACCTTCTAGATTGTTGTTTAACAATTTTGAAAATTTTATAAATTGTTGAAAATTATTTTCAAATATTTTCTTAAAATTAATTTTCCAAAATCAAAAATTATAAAAAATTTTTCTACGAATCTTAAAAATAACTTTGCATTCTCTTAAAACCTTACGCAATTCTTAAAAACATTTTCAATATTTTTGTTTCAAATGTTCAAAAGTCTGAATTGAAAAATCAATAGTTTCCTAAATTATCTAATTTTTAATTGTTATTTATAATGAATAGTGTTGAATTCGATATTATTGCTGTTCGCAATATTGAAGAATGGACAATTAAAAATTTATCAAATTAAACAAATTTCCATTTTGAGTTTTTTAAACTACACTATTTTAACAACAAAAAACACTAAAAATTATATCATTGTTTATTTCACACAATGAATATGAAAGAGTCCTCAAAATAAAAAAAGTCCAACTTAAAGAATTTTCACACGTCTATTTTCAAAACACATTTGAAAAAAAATAATGATAAATTACATTATATTAAAATGTCAACATTTTAAATTAATGAATCTTAAATTATAAATCTTAAAAATTGTCACAATTAAAGAATTACAAAATTTTTAATATTTAAAATTAAACTATTAGAAAACAACGTTTAGAATTACGTACCTTTAAAATGTATATATTGAAAATTAAATAATTTAAATAATATTATTTTTTAATTCAATTATTTTTTAATTGTAATTCTTTTAAATTGTAGAAATTTGAATTTGAAATCGTTAAAATTGAAGAGTATTTAATTTTTAAAATCTAAAATTAAAAATTATGCAAGTTTCAAGTTTTAAACTGGAAAATTATGTAATTTTGATGACTTACATTAAAAATTTTTTTTATGTGCGAAATTATAATTTAAAAACCTTGAACTGATCTTTTAAATCAGCAAAATTTAAGAATTTTTATTCACACGCCTTTAAAATAAAAGAGTTTTCAATTGCAAATGTTCAAGATGACCTTGTTGTAAAAAAAGTTTGAAATTATGTCATAATAAACTATAAACATTCTAAAAATCTAAATTAAACAATTCGCTGACTAAAATTGGATGAAAGTTGAAAAAGGGGATCGACTAGTCGTCCCGAAAATTCGGGACTAGCTAATCTTATAAAAAATATTGGACTAGGAGTCCCGAATTTCGGAATGAGGAAACAATGCGATTTATTTTAATTTGTATTTATTAGTCATTATATTTGATAGCACTTTCAATTCATGCATATATTTTAATTTGATAATTAGACAACTAAAATAAGAAACATGTTATAAGCGTGCGTAGCGCGCTATTTTTGCTCAGTAAAATATCGTTTCAAAAAACTTTTTATTCATCTTCTCAAACATTAGAGTACAAAATTACAAATAAATATTGAAGAAATATTGTTCAGTTACCGCTAGAGCTTTTTTGATTTATCAGGTTTCAGCCGCTTGTGGAATTAGTAGGTACAAGAATTCGGAGCATATTAATTCAAAATTCACGGAACTGAATTCGGTAGACGTATACAAATTTTTTCAAATTGCAAAAGTTCTTAAATTGAAAGGAAATTTTGTTTTATGATTCTTCAATCTATTTTTACATTTTGATTTTTGATTGATTTCTTAGAAAAAACTAACGTCCTTTTTTAGTTTATTGATCGACTACTGTCATTACATCGTGGGTCCGAATCAGTCAATGTTTTGATTATTCGTATTGGTAATTTCCTACTAATCCTTAGTGGTTAATTTTTCTCTAATTAAATGAGTAGAATTGCACAAAATAATTAGTGAAATTTCAGTAAGTTAAAATTTGAGAGTAAAATAAGAATTATTTTATTTTATTTAAAGAAATAATTTTCTTCGTTCGAAACAATGAGATTGAATAAATTATTTTTTTTCAATTTTAGATCGTGCTTTATTTGAGCATGATTAGCGCGTCTTTTGAGTCTGGCAATAACACTTTTAGATGAAAAAATAGTTTTCGTCCATCTGTTTATGCCCCAGATAAACATAGAATGGAGGCGACAGGCCTCTTTGACATGAACTTTTTTTGAATAGGTTCAATTTTCTTAACCAATCAGATGCGAATACAAAGCGCAAAGGGAGCAAGATTTGCCATGTTGTGGGGGAACACGCCTAACGAGAATCCCAGTCCTAAACTTCCGTGATAGGTGGAAGAGTACTGTATATAAATGGTCGGTCATTAGCATTACGATATCAGTACAAAAAAAAGAATTCTGATTTTTTTGGTACATTTTTACAAACTTCTGTGATGAAATTGTTAATCTTGGCTGTGGTGGCACTTTCCGTCGGTGAGCATACGTGGAACAATTAATTTATACAAACAAATTTTTATGTTTGGTATTCAATAAATTTTCCAATATTATACACATTCACTAGTTCTAGTGCAATAATCGAATTATTTCAGTCTCAGTTAGAAACAATTATTTTCGACCAAAAAAAAGGACAAATTTTCAACAAAATAGTAAAATTCTTAACCAAAGCCGATTAATTTGACTCAAGCAGTTGCATTGTAACAAACAAATAAAAAATAATGATGAAATTTCGACAAAAAAAGATAAATTTTTAAATTAAATAGGTTAACTTTAAACAGCTAGTAGAATTTTTAACCAAAAAAGATCAACACAAACAAAAAGTATCGCTTATCAACAAATTTATTTTTTATAATTTTAATATTATTTTTTACGATCAAAACAAAAATTACGCAGCTTATCAAAAAATCATTGATAAAAAATTTGATTTGATTGGATGGGTAAATTTTATCTATTCAATTTTTTCGTAGCTTGTGTCGTTTATCAAAAAATGTGATTTTTTAGTTTTAATTTTGTTTTTTTAAAAATTAAGCATAAAATACGCATTGTATCAAAAAATAATTTATAAAAAAATTTTTAGATCTTTTTTGGGTCAACAATTTTATTAGAAGATATCTTTTCGTATCTTGCATAGTTCAACCAGAAAATGGAATTTTTTAATTGTCATTGTTTTTTGAGCGATCAAAATTTGGATTTTTTATTTTTTATAAAAATTTAAGAAGTTGTTATAATAATCTTGTACGCCTTTCAGAAAGCAACGTTTTTCTTCACCTCACTTTTTTTGATGTCGTGCGCTGTTTGGCTTAAAATGTACATTTTTTTTTTTTTTTTTTGGATTTTGAAAATGGTACTACTATGATAATTTCCTTTTTATCGAAAAAAGTCATAAAAATAAAAAGTTCCAGTTTCTAACTACTATGAATAATCGTTCATAAAATTTTTAAATTGAAAAAAATAGTTTTAAATTTTTTTTAAAAGCTTTTAAATTTTGAATTTTTATCCAATAAGAGATCTAAAAATGAAAAAATTGATTTTTTTGGTTGATACTATTAATTTTAAATGAAAAAAATACATATATAACAGAATATTCAAATTTTCAACCAAACATATAAATCTACAACCTGAAAATATTTATATTTACAATGAAAAACAGTTGCGTTCAACCAAAAAATATGAAGTTTTTCCAAACCAGTTTAGTTTTGAACCAAAAATTTGAATATTTAACTAAAAAATATGATTTTAAACTCAAAATAGTAGAGATGAAATTTCAGCTCAAATAAATGAAACTAAAGACTGTAAATAGTAATTTTAAAAAGGTTCGAAATTTTCTAAATATTGCCTTCTGGTTGCTTGCACAAAGTAAAGAAAAATAAGTGAGTATGCGTGGAAAAATTAATGTATACAAATTTTTATGTTTGGTATTCAATAAATTTTCCAATATTACACACATTTGCTTGCTCTAGTGCAATAATCGAATTGTTTAAATTTCAGTTGAAAAAATTAATTTTCAACCAAAAAAAAAACAAACAAATATTGAACAAAATAGTTAAATCCTCAACCAAAGCTAATTGAGTTGACTCAAGCATTTGCATTTTTACAAAAAAAAAATAACCATCATAATAAAATTTTGACCAAAAAGATAAAGCTTCAAACCAAAAAGAATAACTTTAACTATCTAGTAGAATTTTCAACCATAAAAGATCAATACACACTATAAGTATCGTTTTTCAACAAATTTAATTTTCTTAATTTCAATGTTATTTTTTACGATTGAAACAAAAATTACGCAGCCTATTAAAAAATTTTTAATAAAAAATTTGATTTCATCAGATGCGCAAATTTTTTTATTTATTTTTTAATAACTTATGTCTTTTGTTCAAAAATTTAATTTTTTTTATTTTTTATTTTACTTTTTACAATTAAAACCAAAACTATGCGTTCCATCAAAAAATGAATAAGAAAAAAAGCTTTTTTCAGGTAAACAAATCTTGTCGCATTTTTTGTAGCTTGCGTCGTTTATCCATAAATGTGATTTTTTAGTTTCAATGTTGTTTTTTTACGAATAAAGCAAAAACTACGCATACTATCAAAAAATAATTTATAACAAATTTTAGATTTTTTTTTTGAATGCACAATTTTTATTAGTAGATCTCTTTTGGTATCTTGCATAGTTTAACCGCAAAATGGAATTTTTAATTTTTAATTGTTTTTTGAGCAGTCAAAATTTAAATTTTCGATTTTTCATAAAAATTAAAAACGTTGTTATAATAATCTTGTGCGCTGTACTCTGATGATTCTCTTTTTATCAAAAAAAGCCATAAAAATAAAAAATTTCAGTTTCTGAGTACTTCGAATAACCGTCGATAGAATTTAAAAATTTTTTAATTTGGTTAAAAAATTTTTTTAATTCTTTAAAAGTTTAAATTCTTATCAAAAAAAAATACTAGAAACTGTAAATAGAAAAATAAAATTTTCAGTGAAGGCAATTAATTTTTAACAAAAAAAAAAAATGAATACTTAACAAAATATTAAAATTTCCAACCAAAGATATGAATTTACAACCTAAAAATATTTATATTTCATTTCTTATCAAAAACAGTTGAGTTTAACCAAAAAATATGAAGTTTTTGCAAACCAGTTGAGTTTTAAACCTAAAATTTAAATATTCAACTAAAAAATACGATTTTCAACTTAAAAAGTATAGATGAATTTTCAGCTTAAATAAATAAAACTTAGGACTGTAAATAATAATCTCAAAAAATTCTCGAAATATTGCCTTCTGGCTGCTTGTACAAAGTGAAGAAAAATAAGAATTTTTAAAACTAAAATGAATTGATGAGTTTTCGACTTTCTACTTTTCTTACAGTTTTACATTTTTTTATTTTTTCGTAAAAATTGCATTTATTCAAGAAGGCCTAGATTTATGAAAAGTATATTACTGAAAAGACTGTTACAAGAGTAAACAATTTTATTTTCTATCAAAGATTATATTAAAAATTGTACAAATAAATAAATCATGATCATTGAGCGATGTTATTTATAACAATTGTTATAAATAATCAAGAGAGAGATCTTATAAACAATAAACAAATAGTTTAATTTTGAACTAGGAAGGATAATTTTTTTAGATGGAAATTTTTGGTTAGAAATATTTTTTAATAAATTATTCCCTTAACATTTTCTAGTTCTTTTTAAAAATTTTTTAAAATCGTGAAAAATTTTAAGAAATCTTTTTAATTTTTTTTCAAGACAATTATTTTAAACTTTTTCAGAAAAATATTGTAATCATATTGAAAACGGCACGATAGAAAATTTCTGAAAAAATAAACTTTCCGACACTGTAAAATTCCTGAATAGGAGAATTCGCGAATAATGAAATTATCGAATAATCAAGCTCTTGCATTATAAAATTCCCAAAAGTTTATAATAACCGAATTTAGATATTCAGGAGAGATAATTACAGACGCATAAAATATCCAAAATAAAATATTCACAAATTTAAAAAAATATTTTTTTATAAGTATTATTTATTTATTAAAAATACAACAATAAAATATTTTTGTAAAAAAATATTTTTAATCTTTAAAGTTTCTAAAATTAGCGTTTGAATTTAAAATAAAAATAATTGAAAAAAAAATATATTTTTGGATGCAGTTTTTTCCAATTATTGTTTCAAATTCAAAAAATAATTATAGAAACTTAAAAAATTAAAAATATGTTTTTTAAGATAGAAATATTTGATTAATGAATTTTTGATAAATTAATAAAATTTATAAAGAAAGATTATTGAATTTTGTGGATCGAAAATTTTTCATTTCGGGAATCTTATTATTCGTGAATTGAATTATTGGACAATTTTTGAATTCGGGAATTTTACAGAGTCCGGAATTTTTTTTTGGGATTTTATAGCCGACGCTGAAAACCATTCAAAATCATTAAAAAGCTTCCAAATTGTACTTCTAGATCTTCAGAATGTTATCTTTTTGCTTAACATTTTTAGAAATCTCTTTATGTTCAAGGTCATTTCAAAATCTGTTATAAACTTCAAAAACTGCTGAATGCTTTTTGAAATAATGCACTTTGCCTGAATATTTGTGAGATTTTTCAAAATTAAAAACATTGTCTTGAAGTCTCAGATACTTTTTCGACATATTGTAAAATTTCAAAAATCAAAATTAATCCTTTGAAATAAAAGCTGAATAATTTGGCGTATTGTTTTTGACCATAATATTATTTTTTCGTATCTTTTAAAGTCTAAACAAATTTGCAAAATATAGTGTAGTAGCAAAATGGAACGTCTGAAAAATCCTGCAAAATAACATTACTGAATTTTCAAAATTCCCGAATATTCAAATTCCCGAATATTCAAATTCCCGACAGTTTTTAGCATCACAGAATTTAAGGATTCCAGAATAATAAAACTACCAAAAAAAATGTCCCAATTATAAAATATTCAAGCTGAAAAATTCCTACAAAAAATATAAGATAATCGAATATCATCTTTTCAAAGAAAAAAATTAAATCTATTATTATTTGTGAAGAATTTCATTATTTAGGAATTCTTTGATGAGGTAATATTGTAAACTGTCGGAAATTTGTCAATTCAAGATTTTTAGATTCTTGCCATTTTGTCATTTTTGAAATTTTATTATGCGGGGATTTTACAGTGTCGGAAATTTTATTTATCAGGATTTTTTAGTTGTCCTAGCAAAATTTTGAGAATAGCATTATTTACCCTTAATGAAAAATTGTTTTCAATTAAAGTTTTCTCTTTCATCAATATTGGTTACAAACTTTATCAATTAATCTAATCCTGAAAAAAATACTTATTTGGGAATTTTGTTTTACAAAATTGTTTGCTGCAAAAAATGCATGATCATTACTGATAGATAAGCAAACTAGAATCAATAAATGCGAGATCTCGTGAAAATGATTTTTTGGAACAAAAATTTTATTTCATTAAACAAAAAATATATATTTTTTAAATTTTGAGGTTTGTCAAAATCGGATAAAATTAAAGCCTTTACCCAAGCTGATGTTCCGATTGCACTCAGCCAAGTCTATCATTTGACGCCCTCTGCTATAATTACAGAATGTCATGTTGACATCGAAAAGGCGACGAAAGAAGTTATAACTGTTGTTCAGAATTTATTCCAAGTTATGGAGGATATCTCAGTAGATACATCGAAGAAGAATAATAATATGCCGGATACTGATCCCAAATTCAAAAGTAAATATACGGAAAATTGTCAAAAAAGTGACAGTTTGAAAAATGCATGCGCTTCTGTCATTGGAAAAGTGTTACCATGTGTCAACGGAAGCAAAAAGACCAAATATGAGCAAAATTTTTAAACCATATCTTGCACAGTGTACCGTAAGTTAAATATTTGTTTTATATCAATTCAACATTATGATTTAAGAGATATTTTTTTTCTGTGTGATTCAATTAATTAATCGTTCAACAAATGCCAATCGATCAGAAACGATTAAATCAGCCAACGGTTGTTTGGAAAAATTCAGCTGAAAGAGCTGAAGCAAACAATAAAAAACATATTCAGAAAGAAAACTTAAAATGATTAAATTTAAAAAATTTTAATGCATGAAAAATGCAAGAAACAGAATAGTTGAACAGCAAAGCGGTAACAGATAGTATTTCAAACTGAAAAGTCTAATTTTAAATCAAGAAAAACCTTTTTTCAGTCAATGAAGAAAAAAATTTTAAGCAAAATGTTGACTTTTCATGGCAAAAAGACAAATTTTCTACAAAACAGTTAAATTTTCAGCATAAAAAGTTCATTTTCAACCAGGAAGATGAATTTTTGACCTAGAAAAATGAAATTTTTATCAAGAAGGACAAATTGTCAGTAAAATATATGAAGCTTTAGCCAACAAGGATAATATTATTTTTGTCAATTAACGTAATCTAGAAAAAAATATTTTCAATAAAATGGTTACATTTTCAACAATCACAATTAATTTTTTAAGAAGAAGATTAATTTTTTACCAAAAAAGACAAATGTTTAACAAAATACAACCTTCAGCCTGAAATTGTTTTAATTTTCAATTAAAAACAGTTGAGTTCAATAAAAAGAAGTGAATTTTCTACAAAACAGCTGAGTTTACGACTAAAAGAGATCATTTTTTGACTTTAAATAGAATATTCAAATTCTTTGTTGAAATAATTGATTTTCAACTAATAGTATGCATTTTTATCAAAACAGGTAAATTTTTAACTAAGAAAATTGATTTTTGATTTTTACCAAATAGAAGAATTTTCAACAAAATAGTTAAATTTTTAACAAAGAAGATTAATTTTTCAATAAAATAGTTTAATTTTCAACCAAAGGAAAAATTTTTAGAAAAAGTAGAATATAAAATTACATTTTTTATAGTAGCACGCTTTTCAGTTTATGGAATTTGCAATTAAACAATTTTGAAATAAATACCTCTAGATTAAATTCAAATCAATGAAAAATTAAGACAATAATTCTCAAATACGAAACATAAAAATGAAAAGATTTGAAAACCATGCATTGGAACGTTAATAATGTTTTATTTGAAAATATTCTAAAATATGAAAAATTTTGAACTAAACTTAATAAAAAAGCAATTTTAAAATTAAACGCTCAAAACTTCGCAATTTCAAAAATTGGAATAATATATTTTGACTTACTCTTCTTTTCAATTTAAAGTTTTTAATTTCATATCTTAAAACGGTCCAAATTTTGGTTGAAAATTAAAAAAAAATAATTTAAAATTGAAAAATATTTGATAAGGAAATTTTGTAAATGAACAATAATTCTAATTTGAATTTTAAAAAGTTATTTTTTCTCTGTCTTTAGTTTTTATTTCGCAAATAAAATTGAAACAGTTGAATTTTTTAAAGTATTACCAACAATTAAAAAATGCTTAATTTTTAAACGATTAAAATTGGACCTAAATAATTGCAATTGTATAGAATTGGAGTCACAAACTGTTTTAATGTCACAGTTCTTAGTAAATGATATGTTTAATGTTTTTCCTTTCAAAATACTTGATTTTGAGTCCTTTTTAAAAATAATTTAAATTCAAAGGATTGTAATTAAAATTTTCATTTTGTAAAATTTTGAAAGGTTTTTTTTCAAAATTTTAATCCCAAATCATTCATTCTCGAGATTTTCGCTTAAAAACATAATAGCTGAATTTTCAACTCTTTGAAATAGAAATGATATAATTTAACTTCTGGTAAAAAAAATTAATTGGTTGAACTTTGCAGCGCTATTTTTTTTTTGTATTTTACATAAGATAATAATAATGTTCACACTGCATATTGTTTTCCTTTACAGCCAAATAAGACAATCAAAGCGGGTTAAAAAGCGGCAAGAGAATCAATGGACAATTTACGTATGACGACTTGGAATGTTTCAATCTATTATTAATCTAATTATTAATCTAAATATTAATCTGATTATTAATATAATTATTAATATCATTATTATTGTAATTATTAACATAATTATTATTATAATTATTAATCTAATTATCTAATCGACCACTGTACTATACACGGGTTTTACTGCGATTTTCCTTGTGTACTGCAAAGAAAAACATATTTGCTATTACAGGTAAATACTACTACAGATAAAAAAAAATTACAAAACAAGAAATTCAAAAAAACAATAGTACAGATATTTTAAAGACCGGCGCAGCCGCTTGTGTGTAAAGTGTATAATTATTATTATGTTTAACTTTAAGTTTTAAATTTTAATTTAAATGTTAATTTTAAACTATTACTATTATTATTTTAAACAAATTATGTGGCATGCAATAAAAAGTTATCACTAACAGCAGTCCATTATCTTATGATTTCACAATACAATATAGAATATAATATTAAATATAATATCTAATAATTTAAATAACTAATTTTAATTTTAGTTGCCGATTAAGTTTATAAACCATCCACATTTAATTATTTTATGAAGTCGATAATAAAATATAAATCGATTTCTGAGATATTAATTTCAAAAAGCTTGATTTTGATTGATTAAAGATTGTATGTATGTTACTGAAAGATATCTTTTGAAATCCCTTGATATTTGTAAAATCCCCTAAAATGGATAAAATAGTTGGTAGTCCTATAAAATCCCTTATATCTTGTGAAATTCTTTGAATTTTCATCAAATATTTGAAAATCCTACGATATTTGTTGACATCCCCTCGAAATTTTGATATCCTTTAAAATACTTCGTATTTATTTAAAAATAACTTATGATATATAAAGCCATTTTAATTTTGTTTCTGATTTATCTCTTGAAATTCTATGAAATACTTTAAAATTTACTATGTCTTCTGAACTCCTTTGGAATACCTTCAAATTTTTTGAAAATGTAAAAATACATTTTAAAAAGTAGAAATCTCTGAAATTTCTTAATTTTGACATAAATCACATTTCTTAGTGAAAAAATCTATCTAAAAAATTCAATTGTTATTTGATACTGCATGATGCAATAATTACTTATAATATATTTATCATCTTTGAATTCATAATCGTTGAATTTATATTTAAATAATAAAGATTTTTCTATCCATAAAGAAAAAAGTTCATTCTGACAACTAAACTTTCAAGCCAAAACACAAATGTTATGTAAAACAAAGAAATTTTTAAAAAAGAAAATATAAACTTTCAAGAAAAAAGTTGACAACTTTCCACGAAGTAGTTCAGTTGTGAACCAAGAAAGATGAATTTTCAACGAATGTTAACTATTTGAACCTATAAACAGATTTTAATTTTAATTTCAATTTTTTGCTCTTCATACAAGTTTGAAAAGAAAAGTCAAATAAACGAAAAAATTAAATTAAAAAAAAAAAATTTCGTAAAGTTCTTATTCGGAAAATGTAATGCTTGGTTTTTCAGGGTGTTTGGGCAACCTACTTTTCGAAAAAAATTGTCAGTTAATTAGCAGCCATGGTTAGGCAGAATTTTGTCCGGAATTTAAAAAATCTGTGGAATCCACTATAACTTGAAAATTTTAGCAGGTAAGGAAGCGAAAACTCATAAGAAATATAAATTGTTTGAAAGGCTGTCAATAAATAAATTAATGATGAATGATGTCACGATTTCGCTCGTTGAGAAACTTAGTACAAATTGAACTTCAGAATAGCAGAATTGCATATAACACAGCTAGATTGTCAAACATCACTGATTCTCGGCATCTCTGTAATGAACTTCGCAGATTGGGTCCTATCAATCCTAAAAATACCTTAATATTCACTTTAATTACTGTTGATGAATTCAACTTTTATTTTAATTTAGTATTAAGCGTTTCTACAAATTATAATCAAATTTATTTTTCTGAATCTTATCTTTTAGGAAAATAATATAAGTGTAATGTTTATCTTTTCTGAGGTAACACCTTTTGATGTGTGTAAGTCAATTCAATCATGTGAAAATGACTGTAAAGGTGCCGATGGACTTGTAATTATTTACTATAAGAAAGGTATTGAGGTGTTAATTCCTCATCTAAGTTATTCAAATTTGTCACATCCTTTACTTTTCCCGACACCTGGAAGAAAATAATCATACGACTTATACCTAAAATAAAAAATCCAATTTCTCTAAGCGACTATAGACTTGTGTCTTTACGATGTGCGTTATCTCAAGTTCTTGAAAAATTAGTACACAAACAGTTTGTCACTTCTCTTGAAACTAATAATCATTTTGATGTATATCAAAAGGGACTCAAGAAAGGTCATAGTAAACAGGCTGCATTACTCAAAATAACAACTGACATTAAACAAGCTAATGATTCTCAAAAAATAATCTTATTAGTTCTCTTCGACTTTAGTAAATCATTTGACTTTGTAGATCGTGTCATTCTTCTTTGTGAGTTAATAGAAATTGGTTGTTCCGATGCAGCCCTATCTTGGTATAAATCCTATCTTTAAAATAGACAACAAACTGTTATAAATCCTGACAAACATGATGTGAAACTTTTCCTGCGTATGGTACACTATGTTATATATGCTGATGATCCATAAGCCTACATTCGTTTCTTTCCCTCTGAAATATTGCAGGCAATCATCACTATGAATAAGGTAATCGCCCTGCATATCTTACGGGTAAATGAAAATAAGTTTAAGAAAAATGCCTCCAAAACAAAAGCCATGATCCTAGGTGATGCTATATTTCTCAGCAATATCGATCTCAATTCTCTCCCACCACTTATGCCAAATGACACAGTAATTCAATACCTCTGCTCATAGTCTAGGTATTACGTTGAATCTTACTCTAAATTGGGAAAAACATATATACAGTATGGTTACTAAAATGAATAGGACATTGTATCCTCTTAAAGTAAACAGGAAAATACTGGATACGTCACTTCGTATAAAATTGATTGCTGCTCTAATATTTCCATTACTAGATTATTGTTGCTTAGTTTATAATGATATTTGACTTGAGCGATACGTTATGTTGCAACGAGCGCTTAATGCTTGCATGTGCTTCATTTTTGATCTGCCCAGAGATTCCTTTATTTTATCGTATTTAAACTTATTTGGCTGGCTACGGGCCAAAACTACACTGTGAAGAATAATTGTAACTTTTCCATACGATAGAATGGCACTTTTTTCATACTTTTAAATATCCCATACAAATATGTAGATTTTCCATTACTCGCTTGAAGATTTTCCATAAACTTGCAAGAGTTCCATCCACTGGTATGGGAAAAGTTCAAATCAAGAAGCGAATGGTAAAGCGCAGTAAAGCGCGCATGCGCTATAAACATGGTTATTGAAGGAGAACTGAGTGAATCATAACCAAATCGTAGTGCCTATGTAATTGAGAAACATTATCGCAAGTGCAATGGAAGAAAATAGCAGTGAGTTGTTTGTTTACTTAAATAAAGTGCAGTGCTAAAACTAGTAAAAAGAAGATAAGCGACAGTAATTATTCCACGGTAAGTAAATTTAGTATTCATATAATAAGTATAATATAATTGTGATGTACGCACAACATTGGTTTCACATTGCTGCGTTGTTGCTATTGTGAGCAAGCATCTTTATCCACATCAATTCTTTGAAGTATTTTTATGATTCGAGAGCGGGCATTGAAAAAAAAATTTAATTTCGGAACCGCATCTTCCCTCATCCTTGCTCTGATGCTGGCTTTCGAAGGCTTTAAGCGTGCTCCTAATTATTTGTTATTATATTGAAAGAATGAAAAGTAATTGTTTTATCAGAAATTTAGTCCTTTAATTGAGAAATTGTCTATGTTGTTGAAAATTCGTGTTTTTTTTTGTTGAAAATTGAACTGCTTGGTTGAAAGTTGAACCACTTTGTAAAATATTTTTTTGTAGAAGATTCATCTGCTTGTTCATTTTTTTTAGTTGAAACATTTGCATTTTAGGTAGATAAATAATCTTCTTAGTTTGAAATCCCTTTTTTATTAAAAGTGCTAATGTATGGTTTGAACTAAACTATATTGTAGAAAATGCATACTCTCGTGTTGAAAATTTGGAGATTAAAAAATCATTATTTCCTAAAAATTAGCATTTTTTGGAAAATCCATAATTTTAGTTAAAAATTTATCTACATAATTGAGAATCTTATTAGTTTTTTAATAATTAAACTACTTAGTTGGAAATTCAACCATATCTAAAACATTTAATTTTTCATTAATGTTCATACGTTTGGTTGACAATTGTTTTTTTGTTAGAAAAGAATTTATTTCATCTAAAAATGTATTTTTTCAATTGCATGTTGAAAATTGATCTTTTCTGGTTAAAAATTTGTCTTTTGGCAAATAATTAGTAGTTTCGGTTTGAAATTTCCTCTTTTTATTGAAAATGCAATTATATGCTTTGAAATGAATTATATTGTAAAAAATGCATATTCTCGTGTTGAAAATTTCGTGATTAAAAAATCACTATTTGATGAAAATTCGTCTTTTTTGGAAAATTGATCATTTTATTTATTTCTTCTTATCATAAAATTTTGTTGCTGTTTGCAGAAAATTCTCTGTTCGATGAAGCTGCCACTAAAGCAGTTTTTCTGAGGGAGAGAAAATCGTAAAGCTGAGAAACATCTTCAAAATTTTTTTGTGCTTCTTCCTCTCCTATTACGTTTATTGCTAGACGAATCAAGTTACCTTCAAGTCTTTGGAATTCATACTATTTATACTGTATATAATATTTAATATATATATTATTTATATATATACTATATATAATTATTATATATATTATAGATATCATATATTATATATGATATGTCATATATATATATATATATATATATATATTATATATTATCAATTATTATATATATTATATAATTATATATAGTCATATAATTCATACTGGATAATTTGAATAATCATGACTTCTTTATATGAATTTGTGTCATGTCAAATATAATAATAATTTTTTTAATTGTT
>JAUELO010332021.1:0-14871 GCA_032357855.1 Amphibolips quercusostensackenii | reverse complement strand
ACGAATCCACCAAAAGAGAAGCCTTGTATCTCATTTTTTGGGTTAAATGTAAGAAAAAATATGATTTCCAAAAATAAAAAAAATTTAAAAGATTTTAAATGTTTATTTCTTGATATACAAAAATATTCCCTTCCATAATGTTTAAATAAATAAAGAAGAAAATTGCCTGATTGGGTAAAGAAATTGGCAAAAGCAGATGAAATTGAGTGGGCGTCGCCAGTTGCAATGGGTTCCAGCAGATATGTAAGGAGCAAATCGGCAAACTCTTCGCAAGGTCGGCAAGGATTCAAAAAAGATTCAAAGTCTTCAAAGTAGAAAAGGAAATTCTTTCTCTTACGAATGCAACAAAAACTTGAAAGGTAAGAAATATTTTTACAGCTATACCACTAAAGGAAAATATACTATTATATAGGAGAATACAATTTAAATAACTTACGAAGTTTATTTTAATATTAACTGAAGTATTAAAATTAATTTCTCTCACTTTTAAAAATGTCAACTTAATCGAAAATTGGAATTTAATCATCGCGTAAAATTTGTGCTTTTTATTTTTAATTTATATTATTAATTTAAATACAGTAATACAAATTTTGATTATCGATTATATAATAAAATAACAAAAATTTCTTACAAAAAATGTGTTAAATATATGTCTAGGTTTGCCGAAATTCGGTGATGGTGGAACACTTTTTCGGTGTGCCTGGGAATTTTGTATCCTTGGAGTTAATATTTAGTAATGTTAGTTTTGTTATAGCTACATTATTTTTTAAATCTTGATCAATTTTAAATAGGAATTTATCGAAAATTATAATTATTTTATGGATAAAATAGATAGTTTGATTAAAATGTCATTTAAACCATCAAAGTATTAATGAAAGATATTTTGATTAGCTTACAAATTTTTCGATTGTTTGCACTCTACTAAAGTTGTTCTTAAAGTTATCGTGCGAAAAATGATATTTCTAGAGAAAATTTTTTTTAATAATTTCAGTGTGTCACTTCTTAACAATTTATAAAAAATGGTTGAATTTTAATAAATCATGGCTTCTTTTTCAGGGAAAACATTCCCTGTAATTGTACTGTTTCCAAATTTAAATAAGGTATTTGTTTACAACGGATTTTCTTAAAGATAACGGTTCAAACGATACCAGTCGTAGAAAAATGTTCCTTAAAAACTGGAAACAGTCAAGATGCAGAGAATGATTTACCCGAACAAATAAGCCCTCACTAATTCAAATTCAACTTTTTTTTTAATTTGTAAGAAGTGATAGAACAAATGCAATTAAAAAAAGCTTTGTTAAAATCATTGTGTATGTATTTTGTTCAATTTTTCCAATAAAAGTAATGTTTTTTATTTCAAACGAAATCATCAGTAAGATAATTTTTATTTTTCAAATCATAGAAAAACTATGTTTTCAGAGATCTGATTTTTTACGAGACAGAATGTGATTAATTTGTTTAGGAATTCATGATCGTGATACTGAAATCAAAAAATCTTGAAAAAAGTTGTATTCATGTACTTACATCACTGTCACATCCATTTTCTGATCCACTGTACGTGTAATCACTTTAATAAACCTATTATCTACATTTACATGATTGCTTCTTAATATTCTATTTATCAATATTTAATTAAATTGCGACTTTAATTATAGTTTTTGAGGTATGACAGAATAATTTAAATTGAATGATATATATTATGTATATATTTTAAAAATATATATTTTGTTATTTAAAGGTTTTCTTTATGTATGAATTGTATGCTTTAACTATAATTTATCTTAGCGATTAACAAACAAAGTTTCTTCTCAATATAGAGTAACAATACTTTTCTTCCTTTTATTCGTATAATGAATAATCAAATAGACATTCCAAGAATAAACATTGGCTGACAAATTTCGGACCTTTTTACTTTAAAGCCGTAGCGATGTGTTTTATCGGTAAAAACCAGCTAGTAGAAAAAGCCAGACATCGCAAGACACTGCTTTCTAGCGTTGCTGCCCTTAGCTCATAGCATTATACTTGATTAAGTTACAATTAAAGAAAAATATATATTACAAGTAGAAGTTAAAGGGTAGCACAGATAGAATTACAAGTAGGATTTAAAATTATGTAACAAAATCTATTGTTACGGACACAAAAGCAAATAAGTGGTACTGGAAATAAATTCCAAAGAGTCTAATAGTAAGGCAAAACCCACAGTTCATTGTAAATACGTGCCCAATTTTGAGTTGTTTTTTCCCTCCACACCCTGGTTGGCGATTGCAGTCCCCCCCCGTCTCCACACCGAAAATAACGCAGCCGTTGGAGAAGCATGGATTTCTCGTTTATACATCGTTTTTTGGCTTTTCTAGTGACTTTCAAGCTGGAAATTATCCCAAAATAAAGAAAATATGGTGATTATCAAGAAATTTGTGTAACAACTTCTTCTAAATAAAATTGCTGTAGATACCAAAGTGATTTTAATATGAAATATTTTATATTCCTAAGTTTTCACGTCGAAGTATATTGTATTTTTTGAAAAATTGTTGAATTTTAATTCAGAAAAAACATTTTTCATTAGACGAGATGAATTTTCAACAGAAGAAGAAGAAATTTAAAAAAAAATCTCAACTAAACTATTGCATTATCAACCATGTAATCAAGTATTCAAGCAAAAAAATACGAATTTTTAACAAAATAGTTAAACTTATAACCAAACACTTTAATTTCCAATCTAAAATAACGATTTTTTCAGAAGGCAGATAAATTTTTAACCATGAAATATAAATTTTTAATTCAGAAGAACAAATATTGAACGAAATTCTTAAATTTTTTACTAAAAAGTTTTATTTATTTCAAAAAACGATAAAATTTTTTACCGAAAGAGATAAATTTTCAAAAGAAAATGACGGGTTTTCTACAAAACAATTGAATTTTCAACAAAAGAATTCATTTTTTACAAAGTGTTTAAAGTTTTAATCCAGTAGTTGAAGTTTCTAGTAAAAAATATACATTCTAAGTGACCTGGATACCACAAAAGTTTCCCTGAACCTTGCATTCGAAGGTTCGGAGAATTTCGAAAAATGTTCCAGGAATGTTCCCGGAAGTAGGTAAATGTCCGCGTATCCAGGAACGTTCGGGAAATGTTCGTGAGAAATTTTCTGATATATAAATATAAATTTTCAACTAAAGAGGATTCACTTTTAAACAACAAAAAAACAGTTAAATTTTCAGGTGAAAAAATCAATTTTGAATAAAAAAAAGTAACGAGTTTTCAACGAAACAGTTAAATTCTCGACGTCGGAGATAAATCTTTAAAAAAAAAAAAAAAAAAATTTGACCCAATTTTTGCATTTTCAACAAAATAATTATATTTTCAACAAATTGTATTCTAGTTAGAATTTTCAACAAACAAGATGAATTCTGAACTGAAAATATAATAGTACACTTTTAAATAAAAAAATCTGTCCGCTGCGCCGGCACATTACTCGCTCTTAAATTTGAGTGCGTCTGTTGGATCTCGCGCTTCGCACTCGATTTTGTCCAAAGTGCGAACTTTTCTACATCGAGTTCAACTCTATTATATCAAATGTATACTATATTTATTCCTGCACCTCGGTTTAGGTCTGCTTACTACGATATTGCAAAATAAAGCACAAATTTTATTTTTCATCATTGCTTTAAAATTGGTGCTTTAACCGTAGTTTTTAGCGCGACCCCCTCAAATTGGTAACAAAGTTTATGGACAGCCCCTTAATTATTGTTAATTTTTCAATAATTAAAAATTGATGATGTGCAATCAATTTTTATTGGTTCAACTTAAAATTGTCCTCGCTTTCACGCTTTTAAAAACAGTTTAATTTTTACGGAATAAATATAAAGTTATTTACGTATTCAGGTTTGGATTTCAAAAAACAAACTGTGGAAAATTTCGCAATACTAGTCAGTGCCTTGAAAAAATATTTCCTTTCAGAGTGCATAAATCTAAAAGTTACAGGTACATTCAAGTTTAATATTTTTAATTTTATTAAACTTTTTTCTAATTTTTAGGGATTTCTTTTATGTATTTTAAATTTTGATTGGTCTCTTAATTCAAAGTTGTTCAATTTTCAAAGACGTTCAGTTAACACTTTTTTTCTATCAGATAACCAGAAAATCAGTAAATTTCTACCGAAATTTCGGTACGAATTGTTCATTTTTCTGGTCCCGCTATTCGTACCTAAAAAATCGGGCTATTCGTACCGGAATTTTGATCCACGTAACCATGACCTCCTTTTTTAAGAACTTTCTACTCGTAATTTGATATTGAATTATTTAAGAGATTAAAGTATAAAATATTAATTATTTGATGCTTTGAAATCCTAAAATTAAAAACACCGTGACTTTTGTTTTGCTAATTTTGCGAAGCGAATGCTTTAATTATTAAATAGTTTGTGGTTTAAATTTAAATTTTAGATCCTGGTAATTATAAATTGTTTAATTCTGAATGTGCTGGCTTCAAATTAACCTCTTCGAAGAAATAAAAAAGTTTTAATTCTAAATTGTTTAATTTAATTCAGTAAGATGAAGTACTTATTAAAACTATTTTTTCTCTACTTGTACTTTACTGTTGATCTTCTTTTGGGAATCCAAAGTGGATTTACTTTTTAAATGATTTATTTTCTTGTAGTGATTGTAAAATTCTATCAATCATTAAAGTTATAAACTTGACAATAAATTTATCATTTAAAAATTTTCCAAATATATTTTCTCAGGGACAAGGTCGGAGGATCCAGAACATTTTTAGGAGCGGGCGATTGAGAATTTTCTTCAACGAATGTATGTGAAAGGAAGGGGATGGGAAATCCCCTAACGTTTTAAAAAAACTTATCAAATTAAAATGTAATGAAGCAATAAATTCCAGTTTATTTGTATTAATGTTCACATTCATAAAAAAATTTGAAAGAACATGCATATTCAGCACCGTACATAAATTAGTGAATTTTTTTGGGTGGGGGGCAACGATTCTTCTATGCTTTCCTACATGGCGTACATTTTTTGTTGAAATTTTTTTTTAGGTTCCACATTCGACTCCTTGCTTAAAAAATGAAATACTTCATTAAAAATTCACTTTTCTGGTTGAAGATTAATAATTTTTGTTGCAAATGCAACTTTTCGGCTTTTTGGTTAAAATTCATATTGGTGGGTTATAAATTCAACTTTTCGGTAGAAAATTCGTCTTTCAGTTTGAATGAAATTCATCTCTCTTGTTGGAAAATTCGACTTTTTGGCTTGAGAATTTCACAAGTTGGTAGACAGTTCAACTATTTGGTAGGAAATAAAAGTATTTTGTAAAAACTTTGCTTTACTAAATGAAATATTTTCTGTTTTAATGAAAATTTAATTATTACATTTTTGTTTAGAGAGTGAACTTTTTGAGATTAAAAATTTAACTCTATGTTTAAAAATTTGTCTTTTTGGTCAAATTTTTTGTTCATTAGTGTTATGGTTTTTTAACCAGCGAAATTTAGTAAATAATATGATGCTAATGTTTGTTCAACATCGTCTCAAATCAATATTTTTAAATATTGATTATTAATTTTTTTTTATAAGCTGTGAAAAAAATCTCTCAAGCTTCGCTGGGATCAGAACCCAGATCTTTCAGATATAAATGACCTGAGTTCGAATCCCAGCGGAGCTTAAGAGATTTTTTTCAACACTTACAAAAATGAATGATCAATATCTAAAGAATATTTATTTTAGACTATTTGGCCAAAAAACAATACTAAAATCAATTAACGATATATGTTCTTTTTGTTGTATTAGTACAGTAATAAAAATTAAAAAAGACGAAACAAATATAACAAAAGAGAAGAAAGGGGATTTGTTTGGTTGCTTTTCTGATTTTTCTTTCCTCTTTTCTATTTTTATTTTTTTGCTTCCTTTTTCTTTTTTCTTTTCAATTACAATAGGAACATTTTAGGTTGGTTGTCCAAAGGTCGTTGGATTCTTGTTTTTATTCTCAGAAATTCTATACAATAATCAAATTATTAATTGATTTTTTGTTAAAAATTCAACTATTTGATTATAAATTCATGTATTTTATTAAAAATTCGACTTCAGTCGTATAAAAATTAATTTTTTTAGTTAAATATTCAACTATTTGGTTCAAAATTAAATGTATTTTGTCAAGATTTCGTGTTTTTTAGTAAAAAGTTAATCTTCTCGGTTGAAAATTGATATTTTTCCTCAAAAGTGTAATTATTTTATGGAAAATTAATTCGACTGTTGCATGAAGCTCGTCCAAAAGGAAATTATGGATTCTAAATAAACAGTTAACAATCACACGATTTTAAATTTTAAAGTGAGCAATTATGTTGTTTAAAATCAAAGTATATCAAAATAAAACTGTCTGAAATTGATACCTAAGTAATTGATTAACTTCTTTCTAAATTTGGATGATAAGCGCTAAATTTTCCATTTTTTCCTTTCACATGTTATAATTTTGTAATTATAATAAAAATGCGTAATTTTGAAAATTATAAATGACAGTTTAGAAATAGTTCATTTTCAAACAATTTGAGTTCACCTAAAATAATCGAAATTATGAAGAATTTAAAAATAAAAAAGGCTTAATATCACAAATCTTTGTGATTAAAAAATGTATCAGTTTTCAATAAAGTGGGGATTCGTTTAATTTTCAACGGTCCGTATCAGAACTTTTTAATTTTCAAAAATTCTCATTAGATAATTCATTTTGCTTTGAATAATTTTTTAGAATAATTCAGTTTTAAATATTTATAATTGAAAATTTGGCCATTGTTAACGATGAAATTTACGGTGTTTTTTTTCTCTTGATCTTAGATAAATTTCTCTTATTAATTTTAAGGTCAAATAATAATTTTTTCACGTGCATAATGACTGTTTAAAACTATACATTTTTAAAGGCTTTGAATTTCAAACATATAATTTAATTTTCAATTTAAAATTTCGACAATCTTCAATTCAAAATAATTTGATTTTAAAAACATTGCATTGAAAATTATATAATTTCAACTTTTTTGTAAATAAATTCTAGAATTTAAAAAAGTTTAGCCTGTATTTTTTTTATATTGAGAGCTTCTGATTTAAAAGTTAAACATTTTTAATTATTCATCATCATTATATTTAATTTTAAGATTATTAAATGTTATTTATTATTTCAGAAGTGTTTAAAACTTAATATTTAAAATTTTGGTTAATAATGGATTTTTAAACTTTGTATTTGTTTTACGTTATTTAACATTGAGACACGTAAGATTTGAAATCAGATAATTTTTTAAGTATTTAATTCTCATCCGTTAAAGAAGTTTCTAATTTAAAATTGTTCTTTTGGATACATTAAGAGTAAATTTAATTTTTATAATTTTTTATTTTATCACATGTTTTTGCACAATTTTATCACATGTTTAAATTAAAAATAAGGTATTACTATAAATTTCCATTAATCTTGACTATATACTTAGTTACAACTTTGAAAAATATTTTAGCTTACAGATGCTATTTCCTAGAATAGGAAGAAAATTCCTAAATAAATGTCGATTGCTTGAAGTTTATATTTCAGATTTTACCAAAATGGTTTATGGAGTTTTGGTTTATTTAGGCACCAGCCTATCTAGGGTTTTATGTTCATGGTCGGAAACGACCAGGTAATAGATTCTTTTGAGCTTTGATTGTATGCTTATTTAGAAATCTCTTTAGTAAACTCAAAAATTACACTGTTACGGCTGACAATCACAAAGATGTATGATTTTATGGGGAGCCATTCTCTATGCCCTATCAGTACAGAGATCTTGGGGTTTTAGACAGAAGGATTTCTTGACAAAAGCAGCAGCTGAGAGATAAGTTTGTAATAATATTACATATATACATGACTAAGAGAAAAATTAATTTCATGAAAAGTTTGAAACAACTTTGTCATTAATTCTTTTGATATATTACTATATTTTCTTGCTTGTCTAAATTATTCTGATAATAACACACAGAAAACACACAAGTTTTGCGTATACAGGATTACCATCCGTTATACACTTTTGACGCAGAGTATTTTTTATAAACAATTAGAATAAATAACTTGCAAAGCGAAAATACCTTTTAATATGTAAATGTGATATATTTTCAGATTAGTGTACAATACAATTGATTATGAAATGATAAAATAGTGTTTCTATTCCTGGGTAAAAAAAAGAGTTTGAAAGCTATAATATCATTTGCAAATTAGAAATTCGTTTATTAAAGAAAAAGTCTGATACATAATTGCAACAAGTAATGAAAGAAACTGAAAATAACAAGCATTCTTTTGATCAGAGTATAAACGGCGCGGTCATTTGAAACAATCAGTTTTGTTAAGTACGCTTCAAATTAAAGTTATACCTTTGAAGATAATGTTTTCTAACAAAATTTTAAGTATTGACAAATTTACTTGAACAATTAAAAAATACTCCTTATTTATAGGCATTTTGATAATGTAGTCTTTTATTTTCTGGTCAAATAATATAAAGCGTTTTACGATGTAGTACAAAAAGCACTAATAAAATGAAACTACATTTTAAGCAGTTTTAGTCTTCTAAGATACATTCCACAAATTGTCACCATCCATTCTTTTAGTCTTCATAATACTAGACAATGTCTTTATAATTGCATATTTACATAACTTTCTCATTGTAACTCACAAGCCAGTTGTTTCCAATATTCAATACTTTAATAATTAAATTTATCTTATTTTATAATATTGTTAATGGTTATGCTCTCCATTTTTACAAAATATTGTCTAAGCGAAAATTCCTATTCATTCAGTCCTGACTTTCTTTACATTTCCACGTCATTTAAGTTTAACTAAATTTATATTATTTTTCACAATGATACTCGCCAACTTCACTTAAAATTACCTTAAAAAGGTAACTAAATAAACCAAAGCTAACCTAAATAAAGGTTAAAAAAGTTATAAAGAAAAGTGTCTAATAAATTAGAACTATGAGCTGCGATGGAATTACCTTTTGTATTGGACGACTAATTGTATTCAGCTTACAAGATATTTTCCAATACCCAAAACTCTAGACTCACTTCCACCACAATGATAAGTTTGACTTTTTATCCAATTTTTCTTTTAAAAAATAAAATAAAACCTGTCAGTGGTTAATAAATAAAAATTAATGTTTTAAGTATTTTTAAACTTTTAGTGTGACGTTTATGAAAATTAAAGGGATTATACCTTCCAATTGAAATGCTTAAAATATTTTTAATTTGGACTTTTTCCCATTAACTTTCTTGGAATAAAAGGAAAATATTAAGAAGATTCTATACAACACATATCGTTAGAATATCCTACTATCAGAGGTTTGGGATATTTATCATCAATGATACGTTTTCTTAAGCGTACTCGAAATTCTTTGCGAGATCCGCACTCGAGCGGTCCTGGAAGTTGATCTGCAAAAAGAAAATATATTTTAATAAGAATATTAATGATATAATCATTATTCAATTGAATATCTGTTCTGAAATTGAATGCTCTATGTATGAAAAAAGCAACACTTGAATCAGAATCACTTGCGGGTTGCTACACTTCTGATTTTTTTTTTCAAATTCATGATAAAAGATTCTCCTGGCAGGTAACTGACAGGAAGTTTTTCTCGTATAAATACAAATTAAACAAAAAAAAATGGACAAATAATTAAGTGCAGAATTTTGTAAAAAATCAACTTTAAATATTTTTAGAAAACCGTTCAACATTTTTAAAATTTCCAACTATTTTTAATTTTCTGACGGATTTAGATTGAAGATGATAAGTGCTGTGAGAATCATTAAGAAAACGCTGTACATCTTAACTAGGTTTAATCCTATACAGGTTTTAAGAACAAATATGTTGCTTTTTTGTTAAACAAAGCATAAGATTCACATATGCATAACTTCGTAGGAATCATTTTTAATTGTTGTATTTACAACCAAATAATTAAACATTTCAGCAAAAGGGACGAGATTTCAATTAAAAAATATGCATTTTCAACTAGATAGTTGAATTTTCTACTATATTAAAAAAAAATTTGACAAAAAACGAATTCTTAACAAAGGAGTTCTAAGTTGAAACCAAGTAGTCAACACTTCAATTCAAAGAGATGAATTTTTATGAAAAAATGTCATAATTGCGAACTTTTTTTATTTTTGACAAACTTTAAATTATTAATTATAAGAAATTCTAATATTAAATAAAACACAATTGAATTCATAGAAAAAGACACATTTTTATCAAAATAGTTTATTCCTCAACCAAAGCAGATTACTTTGCGACCGATGAGTTATATTTTAATCATAAAAGATACAATGCCTACCAAAGGATATCAATTTTTAAACCAAAAAGACAAATATTTAGCAAAACAGTTACATTTACAAGCAAAAGAGCCAAATTTTCTACAAAACAGATTAATTTCTAACTTGATAGTTGAGTTTTGAACTAAAACATCAATGTTCAATAGGAGACAGGATTGTTAAATTTCAAATTAAAAAATTAATTTTCAACGAAAGAGAAAAACGATATTTCAAAAAGCTAGCTCGATTTTAAACCAAGAAAGATGTGTCAATTTCTATTCCTAAATAGAATAACTAAACTTTAATTTAAGGAAATAGTTTTCAGCAAATAATCAAAAGTAGTTCAACTTTAAATCAAGTCATTGAATTTTCAAGTAAAAAAGGTGAATTCTCAACTAAAAATGTAATAGTAGCACTTTCAACTAACAACGATTAATTTTTAGCTAAATACGGCACAGTCAAATTTTTAGTTAAGGAAATTAATTCTCAACCAACAAAAGCATATACGTAAAAAAAAGTTATTTTGAATCAAACAGATAAGTCTTTCACTAAATAAATAAATTTGTAACAATGTACTTTGAGAAAGTAGTTGAATTTTCAATCAAAAAAGATGAATTGTCAAAAAAAATGAAATAATTTAATTTTCGAACCAACAAGATTACTTTTTAACAAAATAGGGGGAAAAAATAGGGGGAAAAGGGTAAGTTTCCTGAAAACAGGAGAAAAAAGACATTCTTTCAGAAAGTGGTAGAGGGGGGAATAGCGAAAATAGTGTCAAGTCTGTAAAAACTAAAATTTTATCGCTTCTCTCACCTGTTATTGTCGACTTTGTATACACTATCACATATTTGTTCTCAACCAGATTCTTAAACTTTTCATTAGGCCAAACAGGAAGATTGTTGTATGTACGTTGTCAAAACTGCACTCGACCGTTTGATTCTGCATCACGGCCAACTGACAAAGTAGACAGGGCGAACATCTAAAAATAAAGATGAGAATAATTATTTTCAAGCTAAACAAGTTTTTGCCAGTGTCAGGTATCCAATTTGCACCGCAGAGATTACAACAAGCTAGTAGTGATTTTTTTATAAATTAACTATAATGAAGTTGTGGCAGTAGTTTAACGAAAAAAAAAAACGGTAAATAATTGTTTTCAAGATGAAATTTTAAATCAAAACTAGGAATATGAATTATTAATACTTATTAAGATTTGTTCTACTCCCTGTAAACGTTTTATGTTAACGATTCACTGTAAGTAACTATAAGAATATCTCTAATCAAGTGATTGAAAAGATCACCATGCAGATCCTTCATCCTGTCTCAACTTTTAAATTATAATTTGTTACGAAAATTTTCCGACCCAACCTAAAAATTACCTGTTCCTTATCAGAATTATTATTTTTTTAAACATTCTCTATCATAATCGAGGTTTCAAATTCTATAAATTTTCATTTGTAAAAAAAATTCTTGAATTCAAACCAATTCCGATTTGTAAAATGGAATTTTCAAAATCTCATGAATTCTGACTTAGAACCGAGTTCGCCTTTGTAAATTCTATTTTTATGAATCACAATCAAAATTATTTTCTGAAATTGTTTGTTCCTTGTCAAAAATTACCTGTTTTAATACAAAATTATAATTCTTCAATGAAATTCTATGTTTCAAAGTCAAAATTATAATTCCTGTCGGGAATTTCGTGTCCCAATTGTCAAAATTATATTTCATCACTTATTTTCCTGTCCTAACCACAAAAATATAATTCTTTACTAAAATTCTCTGTCCCAAAGTGAAAATCATTATTCTTCCCGGATCGTTATTTCCTATCCCAAACTTGAAATTACAATTATTAAAAAAAAATCCTCTGTTTCAAGTCAGGATAATTGTAATTATTTACGTGAATTTAGCTTATATCTCATTTATTTATTCCCTGTCCTGAATAAGAATTATAATAATTTGAGAAAAATTTCTATCACTGTATCAAATTCCCGGTTATTTCACGGTTCCGTGCTGGTGAACAAAATTTCTGTTCAGTTCCAGCTTACCCCGGCTAGTTATATAGATACACTGAATTAAATTGGAAGGCATTTTTCATTTAGATGTATCATTACAAATTAATTTAAAAAATTGTATTTTAATTAAAATACATCTAGAAATATTTACATAAAAAATGTGGATACCTTCGTACTGACGCTCGTTTTTTTTTCTTCAATATCCCGCAGTTAAGAATTGAACATAACTTGGAGGCGCATAGGGCCGCCATTTCTGTAAAAAGAGGTTGCTCATTTCATTTAAACTCTTTCTCTTTGTAAAAAGATCAACTTTCATAGATAAATATTTTATCAAAAATTAGCTAACTCTAAACAATAATTTGTTGATAAAATAATTTGTCTTTAATTTTCTTATAGTTTTTAATTATTCTTTTTCTCACCTACCCTGTACAGGGACAATTCCTTGGCAACAAGAGTCTACGCAATGTCCTTCCCATGTTTCTTTAGCAAAACCGGATATTTGTCAATCTTCTTTTCGTGGTAGGTGCACTCTTGTTTCGGAAGCTCCATGTACTTTTTTTGATTTACAGGGAACATGTTTAGTTGATCCACTAAAATTGATGTACTGGACAATGTAGTTCCTGTTAGCAGTTACCTACAAAATTTCTTCATTTTTCACTATTTCGAGGAAAATGATAATCACAGAATAGCCGGACTGAAAAAATTAATATTCACATCAAAATTAATCCATTACGAAATTTTGCATAGATTCCTCTTGACTTCACAGTCCAAAATTGCTCTCAAAAGTCTCAAAACAATATTTCACTAAATGTAGGAAAATAATAGAGAAATTAATACTTTAAAATAAACATAATATAGATACCATATTAAATTTAATATTAAACGATTTTAATTTTTAGGATTTCAATTTGAAATATATTATATTTTCAACAATGTAATTGAATTTTTAACGAAAAATAATGAGCTTTCAACCCAAAGAGGAAATTTTGGAAAAAAAAGAGTTGACTCATCAACTAAATGGTCAAACTTTGAAACAAAAAAGATTTAACTACAACCAAAAACTAGTTGCATTTTCCAACAGTTGGTCGAATTTTCAAGCAACAAAGACCAATTTTATACAAACCAGTTGAATTGTGAACTGGATTTTCAACCAAATAGTTGAATTTCATAGCAAAATTAATTTTCAAATAGTTGAATTTACAACCGAATATTTGAACTTTCAATAAAAAAGACTAATTTTTAACCAAACATTTGAATTTTTAATAATACAGTTAAACTTTCAAAAATCTAAAATCATATTTCAGCCCAAAAAAGTAGAATTTTGAACCAAATAGTTCAATCTACAATCCAAGAAGAGGAAATTGTTAGAAGGCAGTTGAATTATCAACGTAAAAAAATAAATTTTTAACATAAATTGTCATTTTTAAACGGGATGAATTTTCAAAGAAATAAATTGATTATAAAAAAAAATTGAACCAAACTGCAGCACTTACAACTTTTTTACAGGGTTGCAGGTTTAATCGATAAAAAAAATGGTTAGTTATTTCCCGGTTCCCTAAAAATTTTCACGCCCTTTTAAATTAAAAATCTTGAACTCTTAAAGCTTAAACTTCTTTCATTATGCTATTTTTTCCAAGGTTATAGCAAAAACAGTGCAAAATGTTATATTTTAAAAAATTTTAAATAAACCCTGAAATAAGAAACCTTTTTTCATATTCTTGAGCTCAGTTTAAAAGTAAATTTCTACAGAATCGTGGTAATGAATCACCATAACTGCACACTTTTCTTCTTGTATCGTGCAAAAATTTGCAGTTGAAACGAAAAAGTTTTGGAAAGTTCAGATATCTCATTTGTAGAGCAATAATAATACAAATCAAATGAATGTACATGTCAGACAATTTTTACAGAAAATTTAGAATTACACTTTTTAAAAGTTTTTAAAGTAAACTTGTTACTAGACAGAAAAAAATATGTTAAAATTTTTCCAAATCTTCTATTTTTACTTTTTCAACTTCTTGCACAATGCGAGGAAAAATTTGGAGAATCGCAATCCTACAAAAATTTATTTCAAACATAAGCACATAAACCTTTAATACACATTGATTTTAATTATTTCAGATTTTGTTTACAATATAAGAAAATTTGCAATAGATTTTTGAAAAATGGACAAGAAGACTTCATCCTGGGCTCATTTTCTTCAGAATGTAAACATAATTTTAACTTATTTGTGAGAACAAATTTTTAACCCGTAATTCGTCAAATCAATAAATTTTGAATGCTAAAAATGGATGTACATACACGAAATTGCTGTAATGTAGTATGATTTTTAAGTTTGCACATAATATCCATCACTTTCAATCGCTGGAAATTTCAAAAGTTCTTCTGCAAACAAATATACACAATTTTGTTGAAACTTTTAAAACGCATCTTCTTAGTGACATGAGCCATCTGGAATGTAAACCCAAGTTTCGTTTTTGTAAATTTGTAAATAAAAAATGTTCAACTGATATGACGAAATTTTCCGTGAAATTAACTTGTCAAGTATATCTAGTAGATCCTC